>JARYGA010050240.1:0-27325 GCA_030545235.1 Helianthus tuberosus | reverse complement strand
TATCTCCCCCTGATACTTCTGGATCAGGTATGTTGCCTCATTAAAAACCTTACTATGAAAACCCATTGGGATAAATTTAGTTAAGGGAAAAAAAGTGCAACTTGAATAAATCCCCCCTCATTATAATATGTATCCTTTAAGTAAAGTGTGTCCATCATCCTCGAAAGTTGCTCAAAACTTTTGTAGAATGATTTGTCGTTTGATGCCTTGAAGTGCAATCCTTTATCTTGAGTAATGTTGTAAAATCTTCTTGTGATACTTCTAGTGCTTCCTCTTGCGAACAAATACGATAAGATCAAAGATTATTTGTGTTACATTCTTTATATCTACAAGACTAACAGAACTAGCTTTCATGGGTTAGTAAAATATAGACACATATCATTCTTACCTTTAGGGTATCGACATATCTGCTTTACCATTCAAATGTCTCCTCATTGGACATGTGCTATATCATGTTGACAAATTCAAATAAAAATATGGATAAATTACACTTTTCGTCCTTTATGTTTATACTGGATTGCACTGGATACCCTTTAACTTCAATAATTACAATTACAGTCCTTTTTTTTGATAAAAACATTACACTGTAAATCCTTTAACACTAACTCAGTTAAAATTTTCAGTTATGTATGACATGTGACTTGCATATGAGGGTGTTATTGTCTTTTCCCATTCTAATACAATAAAAAAAGAAATTGAAAAATCCCCCCCCCCCTCTCTCTCCACCTACCACCACCATCAACCACCCACCACCACTCTCTCTCTAACTCACAACCAAACCACCACCACGAGATTCCTTTTTTTCTGCATCACCGCACAACTGAGAATGATTTACCATATGTGATTGAATTAATAGTTACATCATATAAAATGAAACCCACAAGACAGAAACGAGCAAATATAAACAGTGTAATTTAATAGTAATAAAGTTGCAGAGAGAAGATAATATGATACCTAGAATTTCCTTCTATAACAATGAATTTAAACTAGAATTTCCTTCTATAACAATGAATTTAAATGATATTTCTTTATAGAAGTTAGTGCTTTTGAGAAGTTATTGGAATCTTTTTAATAAAAAGACTAGTAAAATCAACCACAAAACTCACTGTATCAGGCACAAATTCAATCAACAATGTTGCGACCTACAACTCCAAACCCTAATAAACAAGAAAATCAAATTAATTTAGAAAACCAAAAGCCCTAATAAAATCTACGAGACTCACAGCAAGAATCAAAAATTGCTCGAGAGTAACTTCTTGACTGGCTCGATCTCTGATCCAAAACTGCTCGGATCTAACCACTCTGTAAGTTTAAATCATTACTCGATCCCATACCAGATCCAAAACTGCTTGGATCTAACCTCTTAGTTGTTTCTTCAATACCATAGCTCTTTCTTCGATGTGATTATCCATCTTTATACGGGTCAATAGTCAACGTATCATGCCGGCGGATTCTAGAGAGAGGGATTCGAGAGAGAACTGAAGAGGAGAGAGGAGGAAGGGGCAAGATATGGTGGTTAGGGTTAAGTTAGGAAATTGGGGAAGATGAAGTGTGTATATGATTTTTTTTTTATTTTATCTATTAAACATTTAAATAAAAGATGAATTGACCAGAATACCCTTGAGTAAAGAAAGTTAACTGAAAATTTTAATTTGGTTAGTGCTAAAGGACGTACAATGTAACAGGTTTTGCAAATAAAGGATTGTGACTATGATAATTGAAGTTAAAGGCTATCCGTTGCAATCCAGTACAAACATAAAGGACGAAAAGTGTAATTTATCCTAAAAATATATATTATCATGCATCGCTAGAAAGTTAAGTTAATGCACAATTACACTTTGTCATGGTACTTTTGAAATGAGAATCTCTACTTTGGTAGGAGATGATAATAATCATTTCTTATAAAAAGTGTCTGAACAACCTTTAACATACTATAAGGTTGAGCTCTCTACATACTAAAATGTCCCACCAACATCTTCTAGATGTAGTTTGATAGATGAATGAAAGTATGATTACAAATATACTCGAACTGCAAGTCGAGTAATAATTAGACTGTGCTAGGGTCATTAAAAAATTCCCCTTCTAAAAGCTCGCCAGTTTCTCTTGATGATGCTCAGATATCATCACTGTAAATTGCAATTATAGTGAACTTTTAAGAAAGAACATTTTATAAAGATGGATAATATTATCAAACTTATATTGCTCTTTATCAGAATATATCATGAGTTGTACAACACTCAACTTGACTATTTTAGTTCATACTATCTTAAACTTTATAAAGATAGATTCTTGAGGAGTTGAAATCAATGCTTCATGCATTTGCAATCATATACATAGTTCTTTCAACTTTGAAAAACAATGTATGTGCATTTACTCTTTAGGAGTTCTATTACATATACCTCCTCATTGATTTCTATATCATATGCAAGGATGTCTTGAATATTTAATCCATATTGTACCATGCTTATACATTGTACATTAAGATGCCATAATAACCAGGCACAAGTTTTCTATGTATAGTTATTGGTGCATAAGTATTACATCCTTAAGATGTTTCAACTAACCTTATAAGCACTTAAATGCTTTACGATACTCATCAGGAGTTCCGATTATATTCAACGTATTCAAATATGAATTTGTATACAACGATCATATCATTCTCGAGAACTCATTTTACATGATTTTTGATAATTCAAATCCTTGAGGGACTTTCATGTAAACTTTTAGTATCAAGTGATACATAACATTCATAAGACGCATATCAATTCTCTCTTTATATTACCAGACTAATAAAATATTGGAAAGTCATTACATCCACCACTAGAGAATATGTCTCATTATAATCAATCATGGGTTTTTGCGAAAATCCTTGTGCACCGTATTTGCCTTATCTCATTTAATTTGATTTTCACATGATTCGCATAAAAGCCCCATTAATATCCAACATACTTTACAAATTCAGTTGTATGGGCTGTTGGTCCGAAAACTTTCCATTTCATTAGAGAATTTAAATCTGCCATACTTTGCGTCTTTCCATTTTGGCCAATCATTTATGTATTTTCATTCATAGGCAGATCTTAAATCTTGATCCTCGTCATTTCATCATCTCAAGCGCTATATTATATACAAAAGTATAACGACGTCGATTTTTATTTCGATTCCATACATTTCTTAGACATGATACAACTTATCGAGATCTCTTTAGTTTCAGGTACCTGAGGTTCTTCTTGAACCATCATGTCTACCATCTCTTCAGGAGACCTTTCTAATATAACCCCGACTTGACCAACTTAATTAGTTGCTCCAACTTTTGAGGAATTTTATTATTGGAATCGACTAGTCTACCACGCTTCAGACGTGCAATAGACTCATTACAAACATGTGGTTGTCCTTCTAGGACACTCATCTTAATTGGAACATTAGCAGTTGGTATATGTGACATAATCACCTTTTTAAGGTCAGTGAATGCGTCTGGTAATAGATTCGCTAATCTTTGTATATGAGTTATTCTTTGAACTTCTGGTTCACACTTTTAGTTTTTGAGGATCAATGATAATTCAGACCAACTCATTTATTTTCCAACTACTGTTTATCTCCCCCTGATGTTGGGAATGTTAATCCATTGAGATGGATATCAATTAATTTATCATATATTCCCAACTACCTTTTAAGGTCCCATCTTTGTGCGTAGTGGTGGATCAATTTCAATCTATACCGCACAACCAAAATCTTAGAAGGGATATCTTTGGTTTCTGACCAAAAACCAACTATAATGGGGATAAACTATTACAACTTGTTGGCTTGATGTGTATTAATGTTATCGCATGTAAAATTACATGTACCCATATATAAACATGAACTTGCTCACATGATTAGTGGCTTTGCTATCAATCGTAAACGTTCAATGATCGTTTTAACAAAAGCAATTTGTGTATGAACATAATCTACAGGAAGTTCAACACTTATTATGCCGATCATTAATAGATAGGGAAATAAACTTATCGTCACTACTAATAAATACATGCAATCTGGATTATTATGCTTGCTATTTTATTAGCTAAGCCATAAATTACACAAACATCAAGTTGTGAATTTGATAACCATTTAGACGATGCATCGATTTAAAACACTAAATGGTATCATGTTGGGATATGCATATCCCTTAATCACTTCTAGAATATTTAGGATTACACACCCTTACTTGACAAATACATAATTTCCCTTAAGAGCAAACAATACATGCTATCAGCTAGAAGAATCTTCAAGTTCTTCATTATGTTTCACATCATCATTGACTCGGTGTGGTCTAACCGGTCATGCCAATAAAGTAAATAATCATGATCCATAAACTTCTGGATATCATCATGTATGTATTACTTGCATGTATGTAATACAAAAGTAAGATAGGAGAGAGATATCATTTGAAACTATCATGTTATATCACTATCATTATTTCCACATGTTATTCGCATATTATCACTCCCTTATATTGCCACTTCTAGTGGTCGATCTCATTATGCCTATCATTACAATGTTAATAGTCGGTCTCACTATTAACTTGGCTATCTTACATTTTCTGGCAGTTCGACCTCATTACAAGTTTCTCACAACATTTTTAATGATAGTTATACAATCACATTCACTTCAGTGAATGGAGTAGAACCAACAAAGTTTCATGGTTCCATAATATTGCGACTTTAGCATATTTGAGATATGACAAATGGAAATTGTTTGATCTGGTTTTTCCATATAAATAATCTTCTCTTTACATAATACGAATAGAGAAATAACTAAATGTTCGAGTCAAATAAGATTTATCGATTAAATATCTTACGACTTTTTATAACTTGATAATGAGATTCAGGGAGTATGACACTTCAAGTGTCATAACTAAGCATATATATGCCATTTCATGATAGTAATAATAAACCAACTTTGGTTTAGTTTTTCTATTTAATACTATACGTATACTAAATAATATCACACAATATATGAGATATACATAAAGTCAAGTCATACAGTACATGTTATAAGTTGCCACATATAAAAGCTCTTTAAAATAAAATATTTTTTCATGACAATAAACAAACAAACATATATATGTATAGTGTAAGGTTCATTGGGGAACACTAAAAAAGTGGGGAACCGGGGAACACTCTTAAAAATTTAACTTAACATGTTAAAAATTAATTTTTTAAACATCTTTTTCGGCGCTTCTTCTTATATATACTTGTAGAAGCATTTTTAATAAAAAAAATCAAAAACTAAAAATATTAAAAAAAGGCTAAAAATTGTTTTTTTAGAAAAAATATTTTTTTACTCGACTAGATTCTCCTCCTTTTTATAAAGAAAAGCGCTGAAAAATTTAAAAAAAAAATTATTTTTAACATGTTAAGTTAATTCTATAAGATAAAACTGTTTTTTAAACATTTTTTTTTATATTTTTAGTTTTTGATTTTTTTTATCAAAAATGTTTCTACTTGTATTTATAAGAAAAAGCGTCGAAAAAAAATTAGAAAAATATTTTTTTTAACATGTTAAGTATAATTTTTAAAAGTGTTCCCCCGTTCCCCACTTTTTTAGTGTTACCCAATGAACCCTCCCCTATATATATATATATATATAGGGGAAGGTTTTATGCAGAACACAAATTATTGCGAGAACACGCAGAACACAATGAATCACCTATTTTTTCAATCCTAAAAACCTAAAAAGTAAATGAAAATGTTGTAAATGTAAGATTTATTGTTTCTTACACTAGAATTCAAAACAAAATTTGGAAAATTTTCACTTTTGTATAACCTACGCATATGTAGGTTATGTGTAGGTTAAATTACCAACATGTATGTAAGCTACGTGTAGGTAAAAAAAATATGGTTTTTTATGTATATATAATACACATATGAATGTAAGAAACATAAAATTTAAAAAAACATGAAGTTAAATCCCAAAATTTAGTGTTTTAGAGTTGTTTTTTTTGTTCTCGCAATAGTTAGTGTTCTGTAATGATCCTCATATATATATATATATATATATATATAGGATTAGGTTCAAACGTGAACATTTTCTCCAGCGTGAACTGCGTGAACTTATCTGGGCCCTTGATTTTGTAGATGATAGATCTTAGATCAATGACATAATTGTAATTAAAGGTTTAATAAATTTAATTTAAATTTTAATCAAAAGGGTAAAATAAGGAACTTTAATGTTAAAGATATGGAAACTAATTAAATTGTAATCCCCTAAAATCCCTATATCAGTTTCAATATATTCAACCCTAGATCTAGAATCATCAACTGCCGTCCACCAACCATCCTGTTCTTCATCTTCTCCCCGTAAACCAGCAACCATAACCGCCGGCCACCTAGCATCCGACTGGTTCAGGCCGTTTTTCCGACAAGCTACTCCACACAACCCCCCAACCCTCCTTCCTATACTGCACACACACAACTCAGAACCAATGATGAGAGAGAGATCGAGCGGCAGAAGAACGGGAGAGAGAAAGAGAACATCGGGAGAGATGAGAGGGAGAAAGAGGGGGTCGCGCGGCGGCGGCGGTGGCGACTGACGGCGAAGCCGTCAGTTCGGCGAGAATCAGTCGGTAGATTCTCTCATTTTCACTTTGTTTATGCTATGAATTTTGAGTTCCAGTTAAGAGTTAGGGTTACTGTTTTGGTGATTGAACTTATCTGCGAAACAGAGTAACTGATTGTTTAGACGATTTAGTTGTTAGTTGCATGTTTCTGATCCGAGAATTATGTTATGTTTCATCTCAATTCTATTGTTTTCACTTGATTTATGCTTCGAATTTGTTGGATCTACTGAAATTCATTGATTTTGAGTTTGAATTAACAGTTAGGGTTACTGCTTTTAGTGATTTGAACTTATGTGAAAAACAGAGTGAATGATTTTGATAAGTTTGTTTAGATGATTTAGCTGTTAAACGTTAATTGCATGTCTGATGATCATATGAACTTCTATCATCTTTTAAAGCTTCTTCATCTGTGTTGTTTTATCTCAATTTCACTGAATCTAGGTACACATGTGTAATCTGATTTTTGCTCTGGTTTTAAGGCGCTGTACACATGTGTATTATGATTTTGCTCTGTTTTTAAGGCGCTGTACACATGTGTATTCTGGTTTTGCTATGTTTTTAATGCGATGTACACATGTGTATAGCGTCTGTTTTTGTGATATCTCATTTTTTTTGTGTATTGAATGTGTAAAGTTGTTGATGTACACTTGTGAATTATGCAAAGTACTAATTGCTGAGTTTTTTTGTGTTATTATAGGAGACGTCGTAAACGAGGAAAGTGGAGATGGAAGGTCAATAAGGATGATTCACGTATGAGGTCGATAAGGATGATTCACGTATGTTTGTTTGCTTGGTCGATAAGGATGATTCAGCATACAACGCGGCGAATAGTTGTAAAAGACTATGTCTTTTTTATTTTTCCGATTATGTTGCGTTTATTGTTTTCACGATACTGGAACTTGTAATTGTATGTTTTTTTTTGTTTGGCAAACATTATGGAAATTGTTATTTGCTTAATATAAAATAGGTTTACAAGTTTTGTTTGTTTATATGTATGTATTATGTAGCTAATTACACATATGTACCATGCTGAGTACACATGTGTACTGTTCAATTCATATCAAAGTACACATGTGTATACCGTTGAAATATGAAGGTTACGTGAATCTTAAAAATCATAATCGAATTCTGGTGGCGAAATCTAAAAAATAAAAATGAAATAAAAGATAATGTGGATAATGAATTTAAAATAGGAAACATGTAACTTCATTCAATTATTAAAATAATGATTTAAATATAATTTTTTATATAATTACAATCATACCCTTAACAACTAAAAAGGAAATCAATGGTCCAGATCAGTTCACGCATGGGATTAGGTTCACGCTGGAACCCTACCCTATATATATATATATATATATATATATATATTTGTGTATGACAAGAATATTATTTGTGCTGATAACGTGTTGTGAAACTAGCCTAATAGCAAAGAAGAAAATAATAGGAAGAAGAGATCTAATATTTCATTGATTGAGATATCTATTACAAGAGATACAATGTAGTATATATAGGAGAAGAAAACTTGGAGAAGAAGTCAGTCTATTTTAGGAGTTGATAACCATAATAATACAATAATATATTTATAACATCTAATAATTAATTAATTATTTGTTATTGTCTGGGCTAATGTCTTGCTGGGCTAGAGCACATGGTGGGCTTGTTTGGTGTTGGGTTTCTAAAGGTCTGATAGTAGCAGATTTAAGCCTTGCTCGTTTTGGCAGCTGGTGCTCAATCTTCTTCAACGGATGCTATACATCGGGTTCTTCGGTTTGTTATTCACGGTTCATTGTTCGATCATCATCTTCATACAGTCTTAGTATTGGTGTCAATTAGTATACCTCAATATCTAATTTTTAACTTATAACAAATGATCTTAACTTATTTAAAAAAATCTTTTGAGACGGTACTTTCATTTATTTTCATTTTAGCACCAAACTTTTTTTATTCTTGTTAACTTTATCACTAACTATTGATGGCTTGGGTTTCTAGACTCGAGTGAACCAAATCTATTGACACAACTCCCTCACTAATAGAGAAGTGCAGAAGTTGATTTTGGTCTTCAACTTCACTTTCAGGTAAAGCACTTCCCAGCATAATGATCTAGATAAATGCAGTCTCCTCCATTCGGCTCGGTTGTTGTAAATGAACTTCTGCTGTTGTTTCAAAAGAAAGTCATGCTTGTAAACTGAATTGTATCATAGTATACAGGCATGTGACATGCTTCAGGCACTTTACAATTGCTATCTGTTTCCAATTTTAAGGATGGAATTATGATTGAATCAGCTGTCTTAGCGGTTCATTGAACCAGCTGTCCTATCCGGTCTCTGGTTGAACTGATTGGATTGATCTATAGATTCATTGAACCAGATGACCGGACTGAATGACCGATCTATAAAACCAGGACCAGATATCGAACCAGTCGTCCTATCGATTCACTGGTTCAACCGATCGGACCAATCGATAAAACCAAATACATCTTTCTAAACATGAAAGTTGCAGTTTTAGACAAATAACTAGGACGTGCGGTTTTAAAACAAGTGTGAATGACAACAACATAATCACCAAATGAAAGATCAAAGAGTAGTTGTTGGTGAATCTACAAATGTTGTGGTTGGTTTAATATTTGGGCACCATGATTGGTCCCATATCGACGGGTAGAAGAAAAATAATAGGTTGTGGGGTTATATAAAAAAAACTTAGGGGATGTTATTAAAGTCATGATCCTTCAGGCAAGTTTTGAAGGGAGATGAGGAGTGGTCAACGCTTGCATTTAAATATGCAAGAGGGGGTGTCCGCCTAAAGCCTGTTACGACAATTGGGCACCTCCATTTTTAAACCATCTGATCCCTAACTTTTTTTTTTTTTTTTTTTTTTCTAAATTCTTTTTTATTATTGATTTGAAAAATTCGTTTATTTAAACTGGTAATGTTTCAATTTTTTTATTAAAGTTTTTGTTTTACAAACACAAAAGAATTAGATATTGTTTCTATCATCTTAAAAAAACAAACCATTTGAAACGAAGTATATGTTTTAATAGACGTTTATCGTTATTTTTGTTATTTTAACACTTCAAGCTTTTATTAAGGAATTGCATTTGGTGAAGAATAAAAAAACCAAGAGCTAGAATTGTCATTTGTTGAACGGGAATTAAAAGAAGGAAAAATTTCAAGTTTTGTCTTTTATGTTTACACCAAATTGCAGGAGTTGTCCTTTAGCGCAAAAGTTAACAAGTTTTTGTACTTAATGTTTCAAAATCTTGCACGTTATGTCCTTTAGGCCAAACCCAGTTAGATTTTTTGGTTAAATCTGGTCATGTGCATTGCACATGAGGGCATTCTTATCGTTTCACATTCCAGGGGCTATTTTGTAAAGAACTTTTATTCAGGGACTATCTCCGTCATTTCACCGAAACAAACACGCCATGAATTAACTTCATCCATTTTTTTTGTTAACGAGAAAGACAATTCGGTCATTTTATATAGCCGAATTGCCCTTCTAGTTAACAGAATTACATTTAAAATGACCAAATTGCCTTTCTCGTTAACATAAAACATGGATGAAGTTAACCCAATGGACTAAAATGTCAACGGTGAAACCTTTTTGGACCCACAGACGAAAAATGAAACATTTGGACTAAATTGACAAAATAGCCCAAACCACATACTAAAATAACATTTAAATCTAAAAGAAATAAAGGACAACTACAACTTGCAAATTTTATTATTTGGATGATCAAGTGTATGGTGCCAGGTGTTGGGCTTAATCTTAATGGGCCAGATTTAGTGGGTTGATTAATTAACAAGTTTAAGTCCAAAAGTAATCAAGTATGGGTCTGATGCAAATTTTGTCTGCTACAACCTCGTGTCGTGTGGATAAGTACTCAGAGATATGTTTAGTTTTGTTATTTAAATTTTGAAAGGTCAAAATAGAATTTAGAATTTGAGTCACTATAAATAGGTCAGGTTTATTTTTGTTTCCCAGTTTAATAAAATAAAAGAGTCATGGAGTTCCCACAATCGATCGTGTGTTTGTATTTGATTTTTTTTTAACGGTGACTTTCTTTTTGAGTGACCCAATGTCACACCGCCTAAACGGCGGCCCTAGCCAAGATCTGCCCAGAGTACGTTCTCTTAACAAGACCCGCGCTGGGTTGGTTAGACTTGGTTACGGTGTTCCCCCGGAAATCGTATTGCCTCCACACGAGATGCCTCGTGTTTGATCTTTGATTACTGATTGCATCCAACAAAGGTCCTGGAGTCGTTATCGTCTTGAGAGATGGAAATTATGTTGCAAGATAAAGATGGAACATACAAAACGTTTTTAAGAACTAAAGATGTTTGTGAAAAAATAATAATAATGCCTTCAAAAGAATAATAAAGGCAATGTTAGTGATTTGTTAGGACAAACCATCGTCAATTCAGTGCATGGAGAGCAGTGGCGGATCTAAAAAATCCTTATAGGGGCAACGTTTCAAAAAAAAGTAACGGAATAAAAAAAAACGTCAAATTTTTCCAAAATTTACACTACCACCGGAGCGTCAATGGGTATCGGAGGCTACCCCTATTAACAAGCTAGTTCCGCCACTATTGGAGAGATAGGTTGTTCAAGTCGTTGGTCACATGACGGGAAGCATCACTTTCAAAAAAGCCAATTAGTGTTAGGCAAGGATGTAGTGTTCATCATATTGCTATATCAATATTTTTATAGTGAAAAAGATGTTTGATCAGTTCTGTTTAAACATAATGGAAAACATGAATAACATACCTGTTACAGCAGACAGGCCAGCAGAGAATACAGTCAGAGATGCGGCCATTGGGTTCGACATACTTGTCCGGATGATCTGGTTCCTCCTTAGGGTGTAGCGTTATGATGGTGATGAACCGAAACTAGGGAGAGAATCGGTTAGGGAGAGAGAGCCGAGAATGATGTTATGATTATTGAGTTATGTGTCTAACCCTTTATCTCTCTAATAATCTTCTTATATATACACCCAAGAGGAAACCTAATTAGTTAATAAGGGTAATATGGTCCATCAACAATTACCAACTAATTATTAATAGATTATTAATATATTTTGATCTATATAATATAAATGATTATAATGGCTACAAGATTAAATATTATGATAATTAACACTCATTTTAGCCTTAAACCAAGAACTATAGCAGAGAAATACAGCCGTTGAATCATCATTCGACTCAGGACCCCCATTAATCATACTATAGCCTCAATTTAAAACCTAATAGTTATGATCAAAATACGCATAAGCCCTTTAGCGTCTGATTTGTATTTATATTTGTCTATATGTCATTACACCGCAGAACATATGTTAGAGACATACAAAATCAAACTGAGGAAATTTTATTAATTAAAACATAAGCTAATACAATATGCTATTAAATAAGGTCTTTAGTAAGTCCCATATTCGATACATGTTCTTCGAAAACTTTAGGTGAGAGACCTTTTGTCATCGGATCCGCAAGCATATCTTTAGTACTAATATACTCAATACAAAGATTATTTTCATCAACTCGTTCACGTACGAACAAATATTTTGTATCGAGATATAAACCAGCTCCAGTCGAACTGTTACTGTTCGAGAAACTAACGGCAGCTGAGTTATCACAGTAAAGCTTCAATGGTCTAGAAATGGAATTAACGATTTTGAGTCCAGTGATCAGATTTCTAAGCAACATTCCATGACAGGTTGCGTTGTAAACAGCAATGTATTCTGCCATCATTGTGGAAGTTGTGGTTAACTGTTGTTTATGACACTTCCATGAGATAGGTCCGCCTGCTAACATAAAGATGTAGCCCGAAGTGGATTTCTTGTCATCTTTGCATTTGGCAAAGTCAGAATCAGAATAACCTACCACTTCTAAGTGATCACTTCTTCTGTAAGTCAGTTTATAGTCTTTCGTCCCTTGCAGATATCTAAGGACCTTCTTAGCTGCTTTCCAGTGATCTAGGCCACGATTAGTCTGATAACGACCTAGCATTCCAGCAATATAAGAGATATCTGGGCGAGTACAGACTTGAGCATAAATCAGGCTCCCGACTACTGACAAGTAAGGTATCTGGCTCATTTGCTCCTTTTCAACCTCTGTTTTCGGACACTAGAATGAACCGAAAACATCTCCCTTAACTACTGGAGCGACTGAGGGTTTGCATTGTTGTAAGTTGTAACATGTAAGGACACGATCTATGTAAGTCTTTTGAGACAATCCTAAGATCCCTTTGTGTCTATCTTGGTGAATTTCGATGCCAATGACGTAAGAAGCATCTCCGAGATCCTTCATGTCGAAGTTATGCGAGAGTAACCGCTTCGACTCATGCAACATGTCTAAACTATTACTTGCCAATAGAATATCGTCTACATAAAGGACAAGTATAGTAAAGTTACTCCCACTCATCTTGAGGTAGGTGCATTGATCCACTTGATTCTTCATGACTTCATCAAACTTGAGGTACCATTGACGTGATGCTTGTTTTAACCCATAAATGGATTTCTTCAACATACAGACTAGATGTTCCTGACCTTCAGGTTTAAACCCTTCAGGTTGTTTCATGTAAACATCTTCGTCTAAGTCTCCGTTAAGGAAAGCAGTTTTGACGTCCATCTGATGCAGCTCCAAATCAAAATGAGCTACTAGGGCCATAACGATCCTTAATGAATCTTTACGAGAGACAGGTGAAAACATCTCTTGATAATCAATTCCCTCTTTCTGAGTGTAGCCCTTTGCAACCAATCTCGCTTTGTAGCGTTCAACAGGGGCGCAGCATGTAAGGGGCGGGGGGGGGGGGGACGTCCGCCCCCCGGGATTTTTCGCTCAGTAGTGTTATATATGTAGTTTTCGTATAGAAATTTGTGGGTATATACGTTTTCACCCCCCCGGTTCTATAGAAATTTTTGGGTATTCTATAGAAATTTTTGGGTATATATGTTTTAACCCCCCCGGCCGAAAAATCCAAGCTTCGCCACTGGCGTTCAACGTTCCCATTCGGATCCAGTTTTGTTTTGAATACCCATTTACATCCTATAGGTTTAACACCGTTGGGTAATTCTACCAAATCCCAAACGTCATTTTTCTTCATGGATTCAAGCTCATCAATCATCACTTTGTTCCATTCAGAAGACTGATCACTGCTAATGGCTTCGTTATAAGTGATAAGATCATTGAGCTTTCCAGCTTCCATTTCAGTCAGGTAGGTAACATAATCATCCTAATTAGTAGGCCTTATTTGCCTAGATGACCTCCTGAGTTGAATATCGGGTTCAGCGTTGTCTTGGTTTTGAGCGTTTGATGTGCCTTCATTATGAGGTATAGTGGGTTCTGATTGTGGAGATGGAATTGGTGCAGTAGCTTCAGGTGCAGTTGTTTCATTGGGTACAAGAGGAGTAAACGGAGTAATGGTAAGCAACGAGTCTCTCCCCCCCGCGTCTTGTACTTCTTGCAATTCTTCGTAAGGGTTGGTACTGCTCCCACTGACCTTGAAATCCTCCAGGAACGCAGCACGCTTGGTTTCAACAATACGGGTGACATGGGAAGGACAATAGAAACGATAACCCTTTGAATGATCAGGATACCCGATAAAGAAACAGGTAACTGTTTTAGGGTCAAGTTTCCTTAGGAAAGGATTATAGAGTTTTGCTTCAGCAATGCAGCCCCATACTTTCATATATTTAAGACTCGGTTTCCTTCATGTCCAAAGTTCATAAGGAGTTTTAGGGACAGACTTAGAAGGAACTCTATTGAGTATATGAACAGTTGCTTTTAACGCTTCAGTCCAGAGGAATAATGGTAAATTAGTGTTGGCTAATATACTGCGCGCCATGTTCATAAGGGTAGGATTTCTTCGTTCAGTGACACCGTTCTGCTGAGGTGTACCAGGCATGGTGTATTGGTTCACAATCCCCTGGCCCTTACAAAACTCATAAAATGGACCAGGAGCTTGACCCACATCAGTATGTCTTCCATAATATTCACCGCCTCTATCTGATCTCACAACTTTAATCTGACGATCTAATTGCTTTTCAACTTCAGCTTTATAATCTTTAAAAGTTGTTAGAGATTCAGACTTTTCCTTAATAAGATATAAGTACATGTAACGAGAATAATCATTAATGAAAGTGATAAATGAAGTATGTCCTGTTATGCCAGCGATTTGGTAAGGACCACTAATGTCAGTGTGAATGAGTTCTAATAAATTAGAGCTCCTAGTGGCACCTTTCTTATTCGCTGATGTCATTTTGCCTTTGAGACATTTGACACATGTTCCAAAATCAGTGAAATCGAGAGGAGGTAAGACTTCATCCTTTACGAGACGATTTAATCGTTCTCTTGAGATGTGGCCTAAACGTTGATGCCACAACATAGATGAAGTCTCTAAGTCTCATTTCTTTTCCATCTTTGTGAGTGATTCATTAATATTATATGACAACAAAGATTTGGAAAAGTTATCATCTAGTTCTAATCTATAGAGACCACCATCCAGAATGCCAGTACCATAAACAACGGAATCATAGAGAATAGAGAGTTTGCGATGACCATGGGAAACAACAAAACCGTCCATGTTCAACTTTGGTCCTGATAAAAGGTTCCGAGTTACCTCAGGAACATATAAGGTATCATAAAGTTTAATACATAAACCAGTTTTCAAAAATAATTGTAATGTTCCTATGGCCTTCACTTCTAATTCCCGATCATCCCCAACTTTAGGTGTTCTTTGGTTTCTTCCCAGCTTCTGGATTGAAAGGAATCCCTGAGTAGAGTTGGTTACATGAACCATAGAACTAGAATCAAACCACCAAGAATTAGCAGGAACATTTAAATTAAAGGACTCAAGTATCATGAAAAAATCGTTACCTTTCTTAGCCAGCCACTCCTTGAAGTCAGGGCATTCCTTTTGCTTATGTCATGTTTTCTTACAGAACTTGCAATAGGGTTTGCCTAAGGAGCTCTTAGAGCTGGAAGGTGTACTTGTATTATGATTTGGCGTTGGGACTTTGGAAGCATCCTTTCTTTGATGATTGTTCTTCCTCTTCTTAGAGTTGGAGGTGGTGAAGTTAGCAACATCAGTAGTGCGATCCATCTTCATGCGCTCTTCCTCCTGTACGCATATAACGACCAGCTCACTCATCGTCCATTTGTCCTTCTGAGTGTTGTAATTGATCTTGAATGCTTCATAGTGTTGGTGCATACATCTGTCGATTTCATCTTATATCGAGTCTTAGACTATATTGTATAGATCAGGGCACGTAGATCAAGAAAATTGGAGAGTTTATGTGTTTATCAAGCTGATTTCGCTCCTAGGGCTGATTCCGCCCAAAATGTCATATTGACACTTTCGAGCGGAATCACAAACATCTAATTCCGCTCCTGATGCTTCTGTGTCTTTACGAGCGAAATCAGGTGCCTATATATAGGTCACCTGGAGCGAAATCATGCAACAGTTCCTTGTATTCCATACCGAAGTGCTGCCAGTGTGAAGATCGATTGTAATCAGAGTTTTATCAATACAATCAGTGTTTAAAGTGAAGAACTAGCTATTTCTACCTTTGTTTCTTAGTTTCCGCCTCTGAAACGAAGTAAAACTCCTCTGAACGACTCGTTCGGGTCTGTAAAGGATCCTACAAGTGGTATCAGAGCTCAGGAGGAGGAGTTCTGCAGATATTAGCTGGATTTCATTGAAATTTCTCAATTCTACACCTTCTTTCATCATTACCGGAAGATTTCAAGGTCAAAACCAGTTCAAATTTTCACAGACTGTTTAACATTGGACATAGACAAACCCTTGAAAGTTTCATGTTAAAATACGGACTAAAAATGGACCAAAATGGACCCCGAACTGATTCCGCTCGAGCTGACATGTTTCTGATTCCGCTCCAGAATTATTTTCAAAGTCTGATTTCGCTCCTGAGAACATTCTGATTTCGCTCCTGGCTGACAAACATCTGATTTCGCTCCTGATTGCTTCTGATTTCGCTCCAAGTTGCTGTTTGTTTCTGATTTCGCCCCAAACTTCAATTAGTGATTTTGCTCTAAAGGGTTGTTGGCTATTTTGCTCAAAATTGTTTCTGGGTTAATTCCGCTCGAAAGTTACTGTTTTTGGAATACGTGATATTGAAAAATGGATAACGATTTCTACAACGCGTTTGCAACTCCATCTACTCCGGCTGTCATTGCTCAGAATATGAACCTAGAAAATGAAACGGGAACTACTCAAAAACCCTCTAAGCTAATGAGCATTGAGGAGTATTACACGTGGAAAGACAGATTCGAAAATTGGGTTCAGGCAAACCATCTTAGATCATGGGAATGTATTCTGAAAAAATATATCTCACCACGTACTGATATGCAAGTTATCAAACAAATCTCAGAATTTAATGATAAATAACGGGAAATGTATCGAGCCGAAAAGACGATGATCAGTCTGCTTCAGCAAGCTATTAAAGAAGACATCTTCATTCTGCTTCAGCACGACAAGACTTCAAAATCAATTTGGGATGCTCTTCGAATCAAGGTTGAAGGTAGTGAGAACATGATTAAGAGCAAGAAGGCGTTACTCAAGAAAGAGTTTGATTTATTCAGTAGTTTACCGGGAGAAGATACGAAGAAGCTGATTGAACGTTACTGCCACTTAGTGCGAACCATGTCGATGCTGAGTATTACCAAAGAGCCTGAAGAATGGGTAGACAAATTAGCTGATGCATTACCGCAAAAGGAGTGGGGTACATATTTGATGATTCTAAAGAACACGGGTGTTTATGATGGATTGACTATTTCTCAGTTCATTGAGAAGATTGAAAGTTAGGATTTGGAACAGCAAAAGATCGCAAGGATGAACAGTCCAAGTGGTCAAAAGGATGTAAAAATGTATTACAAAGGCAGTGTTCCAGAAGTTGAAAGAAGCCCGAAAATCCAAACTGCATTTAGTGCAGGAGATTCTACTGAAAATGTTGATCAAAGTCCTAAAAGCAGTAGTGGTTTCTCTTCATACCCGAGTATTAATCCAAAGAGCCCAACTTCAAGTTTTAACTCTCAAAGCACAAAGACAGGAAATGGTTATGTGATTCAGTGTAACATCGCTCTAAATCTTCCTGATGGTCAAAGTTTTTTGGAAGAAGTCGCAAAAGATCACATGGCTTTACTTGGTTCTGTGCTACTATCATATGAAGGTTTGGTTGCTGGTCGGATCGGGAATCCTATGCTCACAAAAGAGGATTACGATCAGATAGACGCCGAAGAAATGGAGTTAATGGACATCAAATGGTGTCTAGCTAGCGTTCTTAGGCGTGCTGAAAAGTTCAAGATGATTACTGGGAGAAATGACTTTCTTGATGCACATGTGTCTACTTTAGGTTTTGATAAAACTAAAGTTACTTGTTTTCGATGCAGGGAGAAAGGTCATTTCAAGAGAGAATGCAAGAACAGAGAAGCTAGTGATGTGAAGAATCCATTCGGAAAATATGACTATTACAGGAAAGCCATATATCAGCAAGTTGGTCAGCAACAACAGCAAGAACCACAGGTGGCTCATGGTAGAAAAGTGATCGAGGATTCAAAAAGAGCATGTCTAGGGAATCAAGAGAACTTTAACTGGAATTTTCAAGATGATGAAAAATTGCCTGAAGGTTTTAGCTGGGATATGTTTGTGAATGATAAAGGAGACTTCAAAGCGTTCATTGCTAAAATTTTGAAAGAACCAGATATGTTTACCACATGGATGAAGTCTATTGGTGAAACTGTAAAGAATGAAGTTGAAACATCTGTTTCATCAGAAGAAGGATTACAAAGTGCAGATGAAAGTTCACAGAGTGATAAAAGTTCAGAAAAGGAAGTTGTTTTTGATCAAACACCAGTTGATTCTGGTTCTTCGGATGATACGTCTGACAAATCAGTAGAGTTTGATCAAACACCAATTGATGACAGTAGTGATGATGAAGAAGAACGACATATTAATGTTGCTAAAACTCATCTCTCTCCTGAAAGTTTTCATTTTTATTTTGCAGATTGCTTGGAAAAACTGAAGGAGAAACGAGCTGCAAAAGAACAAAAAGAAATGAAGTCTGAAAGTGTTGCTAAGAAGAATGTTGAGACTGAGCAGTTGAGTAAAGCAGAAAAGGTGACTGAAGATGAGAAAGTGGTTGAAGTTGAGAAAATTATTGAAGTTGAAAAGATTGTTGAAGTCATCAAACCTTGCACAAAGTGTTTGGAATCTTGCAAGGAATGTGAAGTAAAAGATGAAAAGTTGACTGAATATGAGAAGATGAAAGAACAATTATTGTTTAATCTAAACTACGTGAAGGAATCTTACGATGTATTGAACAGAACAGTAACTGGTCTTCAAAAGACAAACTCTGAGAGAGAGGATGCTTTGACGATGATGAATGCTGTGATGATGTCGAAGCAGAAAGCTATCAACTTTTACATCGAAGAAAGTGCTAAATGGAAGCAAGAGTTGGAAACTGAAAAGATTGAAAATGAGAGAATCAGACGATTATTGTAGAGTTATTCTAGTTCTGATTATCTTATTGAATTTATCCGACTGTTGCAGGTATGGAAGCTTTTCAAGATGACAGGCCAAAGAAGATGGATACTGGTAAGAAACCGACTGTTAGCTATAACAAGTGTCCGCCTCCAATCTGGGAAGGGTATTCTCCTAGAAAACCAAATGAGGAGCAAGTTGAAAAAGCAGTCAATATAAAGCTAAAAACCAATACAACTGATGATTTACCAGAAAATATTGACGTTACTTTTACATCATCTGACACTGATCACGAGTCTGAGTTAATAAAAAAGGTGGTCGATCAGGTGTTAGATACCGATGAGGAGTCTGAGTCAAAGTCTGGGTCTGGAGGTTCAAGTTCGTCGGTCAACAGTCCAAAGTCGTCGGTCAAACGGGCATACAGTAAAGAGTTTCTGTTATCAAAAATAAATTTGGATGATGAAACATTTGAAGTAGCATACACTTTAAATGATTCTGACAAATTATATTCTGACAAAGAGTTTCCAATAAGAAGTGTTAGATTTGAAATGATCAAAAAGGTTTTCAAAATGACATTAATTAAGATTTCTGAAATAAAAGATTTAAATCTTACTGGAAAATCTAAAAAATACACTTCAAGAGTACAACAACGATTAAACAAGAAAAAGGGTTACAATTCTGGTTCTGGTTTTCAAAAGAAACCAAACCAAAAGGGTAGCTACAAAAAGAAAGGATTAGGTTTTATTCCATCAGAAAATTATAAAAATGAGAAAAAATCTAAAACAAAAACAAAATTTGTTTCAGGAGGAAGTGCAGAAGAAGAACAGAAGAAACCGTTCTAGAAACAATCAAACCAGGAGTTTCTTGCTGAGAAGAAAAGGAATGGAACTGGAGTGTTTCATCCAAAAGAGACTCGAACCTGTTTCAAATGCAATGAAGCTGGTCACATTGCATGGAACTGTCCGAAAAATGCTAAGACTAAACAGGGAGTTTCTGAAAAACTGAAAGAAATAGTTGTTGATGTTGAACCACCAACCAAAAAATTCAAAATTTTTGAAAACTCAACTTATGAGGTTGGTGAGTGTTCTAAAAAGAATGATTATAAAAAGAAAGCAAAGAACAACCAAAATGGGTTGTTAAGAAGTCTGATGAGAAAGTCGGCGATGAATCTGGTTCCACAAAGCCAGATGAGCCACAGGTTGAGACAAAAGATTCAGTGAATGATGATGAATTTCCATTACTGAAATTTGAAGAAATTAAAAAGAAAATTGGTAAAGTTGAAATCTCGGATCAGTTTTACTTAGGGAAAAATGAAATTGATGTCGAGAAAACATTCAATGGGAATGTTAAGAAAATTTTTGGAAAAATGATTAATGGGAAAGCCAAGGGGGTTAAAGATTTCTATGCAACTAAAAAGGCAACATATAACCTTACTGAGCAAGAATTGAAAACCCTCAAGTCTGAAAAGACTTGGGTGGAAATTTTATTCCTTTGAAGTCTTAGGACTTTGCCGGAGATCCCAAGTTTGTAATAGTGGATCAGGAATCGGCATCTTTCTTGATAATTGTTTATGTGAATGAATTTTATAATGAAAATTTTTGGCAAGTCATACTGCAGGAATTGCCGGAGCTTCCAGGTTGGTAAGTGTGAAGCAGGAATCGGCATCTTTATTGGTAAAATGATCTAGTGTAGATGTGGTATTCCTACAAGTTGGTTGATGAAGATTTATACCTACAAGTGGTAAATCAAGGACATTAAGTTGTACTTGTTTTTCCTACAAATGGTTAATCAAGGTCATTAGGTTGAACTTGATTGGACCATACTTACAAATGGTATTTTGAAAGACAATGTGATGAACCAAACCCCGAACTTACAAGTGATAAAATCAACAAAACTTATTTTCCGAAAAAATCATTTTGGTTAAAACAAACTTAAGTGTTTTGAAATCATAATGAGAAAATGGTTTGTTGAAAGGGGGAGTTTTGATTGTTTATGTCAAGTGGATGGCGATTTGAAGCGATTCGATATCGGTTGTCAAGTTTATTGTACAGTTTATTTTCAAATTTTCTTTAAATGTATTTGCATTTTAGGGGGAGTAGAAATTTCAGAAAATCCAAAAACATTAGAAAATTTGAAAAAGACAAAAACATGATAAAATCAAAAATGAGTTTTGGTGTCAAAGAAGAGGAAATGATAGTACATCAGTAGACAGTTACAGTATGCTAAAGAAATGTAATGTTTAAATAGCGTTAAACAGTCTCACTGATGATATGCCGATAGGTTTTCATACATTTAGTAAACTTTTTCGGGTTATAAACATAAATTCAAACTTGCTTATTTCGTGGGGAACACTACTTGGATATATAGGTAACCCCTGAAATCTCGTTTGAAAGGTCCCTCTTTCTGAGATACTAGGTCTTTATGCTCAATGATATCTGGGGTATTATCCCGGGACTTCTGATTTTGCGGAAGCAATGGCCTAGTCCCCAGAGAATACTTTCCGTTTGCTTGAAACATAGCGCCGCCCTCAGCAAATTGATGAAACAATAAAATTGATAGTCATTGCTGTTGTAAAAAAAAAGATCCTCTAAAGGGGACACACTCAAAAGTCGAGTCATGATCTCTCTGCTGAACGGTAGTTCTTACCTGAGCTCTCATGATTCTTCATAATTTATTACCCCTTACAGATATCATCTGTGGTATACTCACCTGTAAGACTTAATATTGGGATCTGGACACGGGAGTATATTCAAGAGGTGGAACACATGAATGAGTTTAAGTTCTTAATACACTTAACTCATATCCTGAATCAGTTGAAATTTGTGTGAGAATTTAAGTGGATCAGTATATCGGCAATCTAAGTGAATTGTTTGATTCTTAATGTGTAATTAAGCTCAATGGTACTTGTGACTTGTCATAAACTGATATGATCCTCTTGCACAAACTCATAAAAAAATATAAAAAAAATATTGTTTGTAAATATTTCTTTACTGCATTTCATTTCAATAAAAAATTCAAAAAGATTTTCAGTGTGTTTTAGCATAAACTTAAAAAAAAAGATTTTCGACAACTGATGTTGGAGAGCTGATTTTCAAAATTCCGAAAATACTAGACATGATGATCATGTGGTGAGGGGGAATATACATTTGAAATTAGAATTTTTTTCAAAATATAATCTTACAAATGGTTCATCAAGACTCTTAAGTGATAAAATCTTTGTTTTATCTGAGGAAGAGTCAGTGTTAGTGCGTACATTGAATTGTTAAATTTAGAAAATTTATTTCTGGGTTAAGAATGTGCAGGTGTAGCCAGGTTTCGATCTTGAAACAACCTTCAGAAAGAGCCAGGTTATTCGATCCTGAAAAAGCTTGTGTTTAAAGAGCCAGGTTCAGATACCTGAGGATGCTGTAGATAGAGTTTGAGCCAGGCAAAGATTTTGAATTTGTGAAAGTCAGATTACGATCCTGAAGCAGATGATGCTGATGAACTGAAGGTATGTCAGCACATTGTTAGGGGGAGTCTGTTAATGCTGAATGAAAGAATGAAGTCCAGAGACTGATCAAGACTGAAGATGCGAAGACACGACATAGTCAGACTCGACACTGAAGACTCGTCAACATCTGAGGGAGAGTCCGTTGGTGCATACATCTGTCGATTTCGTCTTATATCGAGTCTTAGACTATATTGTATAGATCAGGGCACGTAAATCAAGAAAATTGGAGAGTTTATGTGTTTATCAAGCTGATTTCGCTCCTAGGGCTGATTCCGCCCGAAATGTCATATTGACACTTTCGAGCGGAATCACAAACTTCTAATTCCGCGCCTGATGCTTCTGTGTCTTTACGAGCGGAATCAGGTGCCTATATATAGGTCACCAGGAGCGAAATCATGCAACAGTTCCTTGTATTCCATACCGAAGTGTTGCCGGTGTGAAGATCGATTGTAATTAGAGTTTTATCAATACAATCAGTGTTTAAAGTGAAGAACTAGTTGTTTCTACCTTTGTTTCTTAGTTTCCGCCTCTGAAACAAAGTAAAACTCCTCTGAACGACTAGTTCGGTTCTGTAAACGATCCTACACATAGGATGAAGGAAGCGAAGTGATGATGAAGTGAACAAGAAAACCATAACTGATTTCCATCTCTAGCCCTTTCAGCTTATTGGCCATGTCATGCATCATCGTGATGTGTTCGCGAATGCCGCTCCTCCCATCATACTTAGTCGTCACCAGCTTGAGGATAAGAGTGCTAGCGTGTGCTTTTGATGTTCCTTTGAATTGAGCCTCCACAGAAGCCAGGTAGGTTTTAGCATCTTCAGAATCAGGAATAGCTCCTCTAATTGCATTATGAGTGGACTGCTTCATGAACATGAGAGACATGCGGTTACACCTTGTCCATTTTTCATGAACTATTTGCTCAGCAGCAGTACTTTGAGTAGTAAGGTCCGCTGGCTTATTCTCTCTTAAAGCATAATCAAAGTCTAGCAATCCTAGTGTAAGCATGAGGGCATCCTTCCATTCAGCAAAGTTATCACCAGTCAAAGGTGGAATCCCGCAATTGGGTGCTGATAGTGGAAATAAGATGAGCAAGTTATGATACTAAGAAAGAAGTCCTAATGTGATCTAAGGGCATGTTATACTAAGGCAGGCATAAATAATGACCATTTTAATTATGAAGCTGTGATATTATCTATTACTAACATCAAAATAATAGACTTAGTAAAATTATACTTAAACAAAGACAAATTAGCTTTGGCCAGAAGTGTAATCATTTAAGTATGTGTGCAAAGTAATCGTGACAAATCAGCTTTGGCCAGAAATGAGACAATCACTTTAGTTATGCACTTGTCAAGCATGCTAAACATAAATGAATTAAATCAGCTTTGGCCAGAATTAAGACATTTTGTAATGCATACTCAACATAGCTTTTATAATACTTGAACAATAAATATATGTATTAATCAGCTTTGGCCAGAAATGATACATCAGAAGCTCATTCAAGTTAAGATATTTTGGCTTTGTAAAAGTTATCTGATTCTGATTAGTTAATTAATTGTTTACAAAACCAAGTATTTAATAGCGTGCCCCCGCACGGGGTTCGGGGTGGAGCCCCGAGCTAAATTTTAGTTTACATGAAACAACCTAAAATAATGAGGTTTCGAGTCAGGTCTCGACTGAGTTATGAGATCTCGAGTCATTATGAGGTCTCGAGTCGCAACCTTGTTGTTTCGAGTCGGAACCATGGTCTCGACTACTGCATTTTATGAGATCTCGACTCATAATGAGGTCTCTAGTCGCAACCACGGTCTCGAGTTGTAAAGATTAAAGCCATTAGTCGAAATCTCAGTGGTCTCAAGTTGTGACTTTATGGTCTCAAGTCGAGACCTTTGTCTCGAGTTGTAAACATTTGATGACCCTAATGATTTCGAGTCGAGACCTTGTGGTCTCGAGTCGAGATCTAATGGTCTCGAGTCATAATCTGATGGTCTCGAGTCGAGATCTGATGGTCTCGAGTCACTGTTAACAGCTGTTTTGTGATGATAACTGAAAACTCGAAATTTTAGGGATTGTGGGATTGTGTTTCCTGTTTTATTGTTAATCTAAAATTATCAAAGATTTCGAAAATTATAACTGGTTATCTTTTAACAGTTTCCGAAAATTTTAATAGATAAAATTCAGATCAAAACAGTAAAAACACCCACTAATCCAAATCCAAAACTTAAGGAATTTTCGAGTTTTCTTAGAACAATATGATGAACCCTAAAATTTAAAACATAATTCTGGGATCCGAAACCTAAGTTTTAATGTTTCAAATGGGTCTCGGACATAAAATTAACCCATATTAGTTTCGGGTGACATGATTAATCACCCCTTTCCTGAAAACACTAATTTCGGTACAATAAAACCCGAAACCAGCCGTGACATTTATAAACTTGCAGAAATTCTGTTTTCCAGAGTTTTAATCCCAGAATATTGGATACGGAAACAGAACTGATTTATCAACATATGCTCTGATACCACATGTTGATCTGTTCTGTTTAAACATAATGGAAAACATGAATAACATACCTGTTACAGCAGACAGGCCAGCGAGAATCCAGTCAGAGATGCAGCCATTGAGTTCGACATACTTGTCAGGATGATCTGGTTCCTCCTTAGGGTGTAGCGTTATGATGGTGATGAACCGAAACTAGGGAGAGAATCAGTTAGGGAGAGAGAGCCGAGAATGATGTTATGATTATTGAGTTATGTGTCTAACCCTTTATCTCTCTAATAATCTCCTTATATATACACCCAAGAGGAAACCTAATTAGTTAATAAGGGTAATACGATCCATCAACAATTACCAACTAATTATTAGTAGGTTATTAATATATTTTGATCTATATAATATAAATGATTATAATGGCTACAAGATTAAATATTATGATAATTATATATTTAATCTCACAAAAGATTATAAAACCTCATTGTGCTTACAAGGACAAGCATCATCATCACTTGTTTTATGCAGAAAAAAACCCAAGAGGTCGAGCAACACTATTCTTCGAATTTGGTTCGTTGCATCATAAGCAGTAAGCATCATCACATGTCTTATGCTCAATCATATTGGGCATCCCTCGCAAACACATTTCTTGCAGAAGTTGTTAAAAGACCGGATTTAACCAACAAGTCACAGAATGCAGAATCGTATGTAACATCCTATTGGAGTATGTATGATTGTTCCAAAATAATTTGCAATAAAAACAGAAAACCCTAAAAAATATCATCATGATCCAAATGCCTCAGATTTAGGAAACTGAATTAAAAACCTACACAATGGGTTATGGGAATGTTTTTTATTGTTGGGATTTTAAGAAATGTGATTGATATGAAATTGTAGAAAGTCATAGTACTATTTCATGGTACCAATATGTCTTGGGGCTCTTGGCATATTTTTTCTCACTCATGGAATCATCAGCTTTTGTGTTAATGTTTCTTCAAATACTGACCTAAACATATTATTATTTTCCCTTTCTTTCATTTCACTTCTAATCCTTTCAAACATTTCATCAAACATGTTGTGCTTTATTGAGTTATAAAAAATATGAAATCTCTCTAAAATAACCGAAAACTGTTGTGCTTTATTGAGTTGTAAGAAAATATGAAATCTCTCTAAAATAACCAAAAACACTAGCGTTGTTAAACTAAGGGACCTTCTTTGAAAGCAAACAAATGCTGAAATGGACTATATCTGTAAAATTGTGACCCAGAGATCAAATTCGTAATTTGACCCGATGCAACTCAAAACTTTTAAACCTATACTAAAACTTACTCGTAATGACCTGTCATCCAATTAACTCAGCATGGGCGGAACTAGTGTTATAAGAGGGGTAGCACGGGTACGGCTCTTATCCCCGTATTCGTAGTGTATTTTTTTCAGTTTTATACAAATGATACCTCTTAATAAATACGAGGATACCCCTGACAAAAAATAAGATACTTGATATTATTAAAATCCTAATTTTTTATAAGCCCAAAACTAATAGAATAATTAAACCCAAAGTAACCCAAATTAACAATAATATAATTGAAAGGAGACCCAATTGGTAAATGACAAAGCTTGGCCCAAGAACCAAAACAATAAAATAAACCTTTTATAAAGTAAAAGACGACGATGTAATGGAACGATTTCAAGGCATAAGAAAACGAAGATAACAAATCTATTAGGTAATTGTTCATTTTTTTATTAGGAAAAATTACAAGTTTTGTCCTTTATCTTTATACCACTTTACAGGCGGTGTCCTTTTTTATAAATGTTGACAAGCGGTGTCCTTTATTAGGTTTTTTGTTGCAAGTTTTGTCCTTTACCCCCAACCAAGTTAAAAAAAACTCAGTTAATTTTTGGCACATGATAAGCACATGAGGGTAATTATGTCTTTTCCTCATCCCTTTACACCTACCTCATTTATTACCCCCCAGAAACACTTTTCATAACATTATTCACCCTCACTCGTCCCTCAGGTTTCAATCTTAGGGTTTCTACCACACAAACTTGCTGATCAAAGAAGACGATGTCGCAGGACGATGAAGGATGGTACATTCGAGACCATCTTGACAACGATCAGGTTGTTGATCTGTATGGTGAGTGCTCCAACTTAAATTTGAAACCCTAGTTTAATTTTTTGAGCTAAAAATTGTGCATTTTGCAAAGTAGTAGTGTATTAGTTGATAAATGCTATGAATGTTGATTATTTGCAG
>JARYGA010050239.1:0-32471 GCA_030545235.1 Helianthus tuberosus | reverse complement strand
GGAAGACTGGGTAGCATGAGGGTTTGTAAACCAAATGAGTGTAGGAACTCATGTGATATGGTTTAACAAAGCCTACATACTAAATGAAACTTAACCTAAGTCTTATCGACCCATTACGACCCGTTTAGGTAGCTTATGCTACTTTAACGCGTCGTTCGCGTGAAACGCGTTTGGACCGCCTAACTAGCCCTATGACAAGTGTTATATGCCTAATCATGTTACATAATCAGTTATGTGACAAAGGTTTAGGTTACATATGCTTAATTACCAATTATACATGAAAAGGGTATTCTGGTAATTTACCTAAGGCATATAAACTACCTATCATACAACTACTTAAACGATGTGACCATAGGGTATAACCTCGGAAGGTTATTCCCTACCTACTATGGTCACCTAATGTATTTGGTCGGATCCTAATGATCGACCAAATGGGTCGGGTTCGAAGGTATAGGCGATTTATCAGATCGCCTACCCTACGACCCTAGACAACGTGGTAATCAGTGGGCATAGTCTCAAGGGACTACGACCAACGTGATTACACTCACGTTGCGAAGTTCAAATGAACTTCGCATTGACCATTACTGGTCAACGCTGAAAGTCAAACAAAGTTTGACTTTCTGACTCGAAAAGCAGTAAAATAAGGAAAAGAACGAAAGAATACTTACCCAGGGTCCCCGAATGCTAATCCCGACTTCAAGAACTCAGGTATGAAACAATGGTTTCAACTTAGAGCTCTCAAAATCAGAATTCTTGTAAGAAATGCAATGGGGGTGGATGGGTATATATAGTTTTCGGTTAACCGTTGAGATCGTTTCATGGAAAAGAGGGCACGATCAAGGCCGTACACTTGTCGGAAAGTTATGGTGCCTCAAAATGCTCACCACCATAAGGAATCAACACATGGCAAGGGGTTAGGGAGTGGAAACCAGCTGCAAACAGGCTGTTCAAACATTGCACCTGGTCTGGAGACCCCATACGCATCGTATGGTATATATACCATACGCATCGTATGGGTGAACTTTGGCAGAATTACAGTTTTGGTCCCTGAACTGTATTTAGGCCATTTTTGACACGTTTAAGGCCCGTTAACCCCATTTCAAAGCTCTAAAATGAAGTTAAAGTATAGGGAACTTAAAACATGCTCAAAAATATCTCAGATGTCGGTTCGTTTGGCCGTACGAACGCGATGTTCGGTTAATTACGACGGAATGCGCATAAGCGCGAAAAACGAACCAAAAGACGCGACGAATGGATTTTTGGCAATCCAAACACTAAAGCATAATATAGTCATGCTTACATAAATTTTTGGGTGTCCGGATATATCCAGAACGTAAGTTATGCGCGAAAATGCAAACTTGTGCACTTTTTGACACTTTTAGTCCCTGAATGACCCAAAAGTTGATTTCACCACACCAAACCTTCCAAAACTTATATCTAAGTTATGTATAGGTTATTTGAGGTATGTTAAGCCTATTTCACTATTCCGGAGTGTTCGTTGGATTAAACTGGTTATATCTACACATCAGAGCGCGTATAACCCTCTAGAAAGCGATTTAAAGCTTGAAATTGAACAAGAATTGATATGTGTAAACGATACACATATTTTTACATATCCCAAGTATGAAATACTATATTTCATTGGTTTGGCATTTGTCTGATGGTTGGAGTGACACGGGTGTTACAGTTATAGTCCCTTGTGACTATACCTACATATTACCACGTTAATTAGGTGTAGTGACTAGTCATAGTTTCGGTTAAAATACGCGTTTATACGTATTTTGCAACCAAACTATTCTTGGGTATCAAAACCCTTTGTTTTGATATCAAACTTGTTTTCTAACTTCGTTAAACATGTTTTAACATGTTTAACTCGTCACTTTTAGTTTAGTGCTTGTATAGGGTCGTAAGATAAGCGGTCGAAACAACCGCTTAGATTTTCGAACCCGACCCGATTGGTCGATCATTAGGATCCGACCAAACATATTTTGTGACCATAGTTTTATAGGGAATAACCTTCCGAGGTTATACCTTATGGTCACTTCGTTTAGTTAGTTATATGATAGGTAGTTTATATGTCTTAGGAAAATGACCAAAATGCCCTTTTTACGCATAAATTCATTTTAAGCATATGTAACCTAAATTTTTACATGTAAACTGATTAGGCAACATTATTAGACATGTTAAGGCATATAATACTTGTCATAGGAATAGTTAGGCGATCCGAACGCGTTTTACGCGAACGACACGTTAAAGTAGCGTAAGCTACCTAAACGAGTCGTAAGCCCATAGGTTAGGTTTCGATTTAGTATGTAAGCTTTGTTAAACCATATCATATGAGTTCCAACACTCATCTGGTTTACGAAATCTCATCATATCCGATCTTCTGAATTAGGTCTGGTTTATTAACATTATTACCTATATTAGGTGCCGATTGATTTCCGTGATCCCTCTAGCATTGCTTGGTTGTTATTTAAGACTTCTAAGCATTCTCAAGTGAGTACATAGTTCCCCTCTTTTACCGTTTTAAACTGTTTTGGGGTGATTCATATGTGCTAAATGATTTCGAGTCTTCTAAATAAATGTTATGGTTTATATTAAACTACCTGAATTATTTGAACTGTTTGAACCATTTGGAACTGTTTGATCTATGTGATTTATTTGAACCCTTGAACTATTTGGAACTATTTGATCCATGTGAATTATTAGAACTGTTTGAACCATTTGGAACTGTTTGATCTATGTGAGTTATTTGAATTGTTTGAACCATTGGGTTAGGGAAGTGATTAGGTAATGTGGAGGGTGTAATGTGATAAAAGGATGGTGGATACGCCGCTGGTACCTCCTATATATAAGTGCTTTTAACACATTATATTTCGTTGGGTTATCTATATCACTTGGGCAAGTGTTTTCAAAACGAAGTTACATTACAAGGTTTTTCTAACAATATAAACCATTCGAGTTTTTACAAAAACGATTTACAATCTGGGTTACATAAACAAATGGTTTTGGTTAAGATTCATGGCATCAAGGTTTTATAAACTATAACAAATATGTTTTGACTTAGTTATTTCAATTTACAATACAAAAATTTTACAAAACTAGGTTTTCTAATATTAATTAACGAAGTTGTTCAAGTTATTTCAAAATGTAAATGAGCCATGAATCTGACACTCTCACAAAACCTATGTACTCGCCGGCATTTTTATGCTGACGTATTTTCACATATGTTTCAGGTACCATAGTTGATGATGTTTGATGATGACATTGGTGCATGCTCACATAGGAATGGACGAGGCCTTAGTGACTTAATAACAATGAAAGTCAATTTGTTCATGTCTTGTTTCTAATTTCAATACAATGTAATACATTTAATTCAATAAAACAGAACTTCAATCCATGTGTTATGAAACAATGATTCTGTTACGAAATCACAACAAGTTTTGTCATGTATCTAGAGTAAACTCTATTAATTTCCATTTCTTACGAAGAACCCGTTGAGAAAAAATGACTCAATCCGTTCATTTTCTCTTCTGAAGAATATCCGTTGAGGGAAATGAATATCCTTTTGATTATTCCTTCATTTCCATTTCTGACGAAGAACCCGTTGAGGAAAATGACTCAATCCGTTCATTTTCGCTTCTGAAGAATATCCGTTGTGGGAAATGAATATCCTTTTGATTATTCCTTCATTTCCATTTCTGACAAAGAACCCGTTGAGGAAAATGACATCCGTTCATTTTCGCTTTTGAAGAATATCCGTTGAGGGAAATGAATATCCTTTTGATTATTCCTTCATTTCCATTTCTGAAGAAGAACCCGTTGAGGAAAATGACTCAATCCGTTCATTTTTTCTTCTGAAGAATATCCGTTGAGGGAAATGAATATCCTTTTGAGTATTCCTTCATTTCCACTTCTAACGAATAACCCGTGGAGAAAAATGAATCATCCATTCATCTTCGTTTCTGAAGTATATCCACTGGGAAATGACAACATTATGCCTTACATATCTTTGATGGGTTACTCTACGCAAATTGATGATAACCTAGATTCCATGCAAGACAATTATTTAACAGAACGTCACAGACAGACTCCTACGAATCTTCGTTTCTGAAGTATATCCACTGGGAAATGACAACATTATGCCTTACATATCTTTGATGGGTTACTCTACGCAAATTGATGATAACCTAGATTCCATGCAAGACAATTATTTAACAGAACGTCACAGACAGACTCCTACGAATAAATTTCGGGACGAAATTTCCTAAAGTAGGGGACACTGTGAAATTTGTGTCTCTTCGACGATCAAAAAAATACCAAATAAATGAAATATTGTGTTTCATACTTGGGATTTGTATAAATATGTGTATAAAACACATATCAATTCTTGTTCGATTTCGAGTTTTAAATCGCTTTCTTGAAGGTTATACGCGAACTGATGCGTGAATGTAATCAGTTTAATGCAACAAACACTCCGGAACAGTGACATAGCCTTAACATACCTTAAATAACCTTTACATAACTTAGAAATAAGTTTTGGAGGGTTTGGTGTGTCGAAATCAAGTTTATTCGAACGCAGGTACTATTTGCGTCAAACTACAAAAGTCTGCTGATTCGTATGGTATCGAACATTCCGGAACTTGATCATAAGTTAAATATGCCTTAAATATCCTTTACATAGCATAGAAATAGGCTTTGAGGTGTTTGGTGCGCAAAAATAAACTTTTTGGTGAATAGGGACTAAAAGCGCCAAAAAGTGCATAAGTTTGCATTTACGCGCATATCTTACGTTCAGAATATATCCGGAAATCCAAAAATTTATGTAATCATTAAAATATTTTATTTTAGTGATTGGCATGATAAAATTCCATTCATCGCTTGATTTGGATCGTTTTTGCATCCGTTACGACTTCCGTCGTAATTAACCGAACAACACAACCGTACGACCAAACGGACCGACATCCGAGATCTTTTTGAGCATATTTTAACTTCCCTATATTTTAACTTCATTTTAGAGCCTTGAAATAGGGTTAACGGGGCTTAAACGTGTCAAAAATGCATCAAATATCAACTTTTGGACCTGCAGGGACCAATTTTGACAATCTGCCATAGTTGTCTCTGGCGGGGCGCGTAAGCAGAGTCCAATTCTTACACGGCCTGTGTAAACTCCCCAAATCAGCAAAATCAGTTTCTGCATTCAGCAGCTGGTTTCTGGGTTTTTGCACATGGTTTCATCATGCTTGGAGCTTGTTTTGGGCACCTATAGTATTATAATTCAGTGGGCACACATGGAGGGCCAAGATTGAAGCTCGTAAATCGAGGAACGATCCTAACGGTTGTGGGAATTTTATAAATACTCACTTGGTTTCTTTGGTTTCTCACACTTTGAATTGATTTTTGCTCTAAGTTGGAGTGTATACTTCATACCTGAGTAATCTTTAGATCAAATCTTCCTAGCTTGGACCCTTTGTAAGATTCTTTCGTGCTTTTATTGCTTTTCAAGTGTGAAAGTCAAACAGTGTTTGACTTTCTGCTTTGACCAGTCTTTGGTCAACACAAATTTCGTTTGAACTTAGCAACGTGAGCATAATCACGATGGTTATAGTCCCTTGTGACTATACCAACTGATTACCACGTTGATTAGGTGTAGTGGCGAGTCATAGTTTCAGTCAAACTACGCGTTTATGCGTATTTTGCAACCAAACTATTCTTGGGTATCAAAACCCTTTGTTTTGATATCAAACTTGTTTTCTAACTTCGTTAAACATGTTTTAACATGTTTAACTCGTCACTTTTAGTTTAGTGCTTGTATAGGGTCGTAAGATAAGCGGTCTAAACAACCGCTTAGACTTTCGAACCCGACCCGTTTGGTCGATCATTAGGATCCGACCAAACATATTTTGTGACCATAGTTGTATAGGGAATAACCTTCCGAGGTTATACCTTATGGTCACTTCGTTTAGTTAGTTGTATGATAGGTAGTCTATATGCCTTAGGAAATGACCAAAATGCTCTTTTTACGCATAAATTCATTTTAAGCATATGTAACCTAAATTTTTACATCTAAACTGATTAGGCAACATTATTAGACATGTTAAGGCATATAATACTTGTCATAGGACTAGTTAGGCGGTCTGAACGTGTCGCGAACAACGCGTTAAAGTAGAGTAATCTACCTAAACGAGTCGTAATGGGTCGTAAGCACTTAGGTTAGGTTTCGATTTAGTATGTACGCTTGATTAAACCATATCATATGAGTTCTAACACTCATCTGGATTACGAAACCTCATCCTTTCTGATCTTCCGATTTAGGTCCGGTTTATTAACATAGTTACCTATATTAGGTGCCGATTGATTTCCGTGATCCCTCTAGCATTGCTTGGTTGTTATTCAAGACTTCTAAGCATTCTCAAGTGAGTACATAGTTCCCCTCTTTTACCGTTTTAAACTGTTTTGGGGTGATTCATATGTGCTAAATGATTTCGAGTCTTCTAAATAAATGCTATGGTTTATATTATACTACCTGAATTATTTGAACTGTTTTAACCATTTGGAACTGTTTGATCTATGTGATTTATTTGAACCGTTGAACCATTTGGAACTGTTTGATCCATGTGAATTATTAGAACTGTTTGAACCATTTGGAACTGTTTGATCTATGTGAATTATTTTAACTGTTTGAACCATTGGGTTAGGGAAGTGATTAGGTAACGGGGCAGGTGTAATGTGATGAAAGCATGGTGGATACGCCGCTGGTACTTCCTATATATAAGTGCTTTTAACACATTATATTTCGTTGGGTTATCTATATCACTTGGGCAAGTGTTTTCAAAACGAAGTTACATTACAAGGTTTTTCTAACAATATAAACCATTCGAGTTTTTACAAAAACGATTTACAATCTGGGTTACATAAACAAATGTTTTTTAGTTAAGATTCATGGCATCGAGGTTTTATAAACTATAACAAATCTGTTTTGACTTGGTTATTTCAATTTACAATACAAACATTTTACAAAACTAGGTTTTCTAATATTAATTAACGAAGTTGTTCAAGTTATTTCAAAATGTAAACGAGCCATGAATCTGACACTCACACAAAACCTATGTACTCGCCGGCATTTTAATGTTGACGTATTTTCACATATGTTTCAGGTACCATAGTTGATGATGTTTGATGATAATATTGGTGCAAGCTAACATAGGAATGGACGAGGCCTTAGTGACTTAATAACAATGAGAGTCAATTTGTTCATGTCTTGTTTCTAATTTCAATACAATTCAATACATTTAATTCAATAAAACAGAACTTCAATCCATGTGTTATGAAACAATGATTCTATACGACACTCCCCGACGTTTCCGCCGTGATTTGTTGTTTTAACGCGGTCGGGGTGTGACATAAAAGTGTTGGTAGAAAGTGATGCGCGCACTATTGACGGTTACACAATTCATGCCAGCAAAACCGTGAAAACAGAACGAAACAGTTAAAAACAACACACGAATAACATAACTGAGTTCATTTACATAAGAAAACACTAATATGAAAACATATTTTGCAAAAATCTAGGACTTTCCGGTACAACGCCCTAATCACTAAAACGTCCGCTTCGCTAAAAATATAGCAATTTTAACTCGTCCGAAACTATAATTTAGCATTTCCGAGACTCCGGAATTATGACAAATGATAACAACCACATGAAAACAACATGAGGATAATAATGGGGTGTCCGAAACATAAGCTTTTGGTGCTGCGTTGCAACCCCCACAACTTGTCCGTTTTTGAACCGACAAGCTAATAAACAATACTTTCGACGCCAAAACAACCAAACGAAGAAGCTAGTGAACTAGTTAAGCATATTTTGGAACTCGGAATCACTTCAAGCATCGCTTGACGGTGGAATAATAACTTGCGACAAAGCTTCGTCGGTGTTGGTGCATACATCTGTCGTCTTCGTCTTATATCAAGTCTCGGTTTCGTTGTGGATCTAAACAAGCATGATGTCATCATTCTTGATGATGACATCACACAAGTGACATCATTTCATGCATCACATATTACAACATCACGTGAAAACATCATCTTACATCATGAAACAGTATTCTGGATAGACTTAAAAGAGAATTTATGTTTGATTATTGAAAGTTCACTTGAATTGGAATTAGGATAGTCCGCTTGAACTTGTGAGAGTCCGCTTGAACTTGGGAAGTGTAGTTTCAAGCGAGACAGCTAGGACTATATATATGTGTCATGTATTTTCATTTGAAGTAAAAATAGGAAGAAAGACTAGAACTTGTACCGAAGTGCTGCCGGTATATTTTGTGCATGTAATAGTTGTTAAATCAATACACAAGAGGTTTAAAGTGATAACCAAGCTGTTTCGAAGTCAGTTTCTTATTTTCCGCATCTGAAACTGATAAAATCTCTTCTGAACGACTCGTTCGGGTCGCAAACCGATCCTACAAGTGGTATCAGAGCTCAGGACGAAGAGATCTTGCCAAAGCAGCCTGTTTTCATCACTTTTTCTGATTTCTACAGCATTCTTTTTCAAAATTAAAATTTTTTCACGGTTAAAATCGGCTCAAATTCACACATCTTGTGCGTAATCATGTATTAACAAATCCTGGAAAGTTTCAGCGTTAAAATCGACTTAAAACTGGTTATAATCATACTTTCGCTTGAAAAGTTGTTCGAAATGCTGATGTCATCGACCTTTCGCTTGAATTTACATGGTGATTCTCGCTTGAAATAGACCTTTCGCTTGAAATTTATCTTTCGCTTGAAAATACACTTTGGTCTGATTCGCTTGAAAAATCTTTCTGAGTCCGCTTGAAAACAATGACCGCTTGAAAAAGTGCTTTGTGTATTGTGTAAATCATTAAGCGAGGGTGCCAGTACTTCGTGAAATGAAATCACATGTTTATGTCAGTTTGAATGTGATTCTCGTAAACTGTCAGGACTATTTCACGTTTTGTCGGTTTAATGGATATTACGGCCCAATCACAATTTGATGGTCTTAAAGTGTCTCGGTCCAATTTATGGTTGCATGTGAAATAGTATTGGTTTTATCAAATATCAGAATTTACGTGAATAACAGAGTTTGTCTGCCACATTCTAAAAAGGGTCCAATTAGATTGTATGGTTTGAGTTAAGTCATATGAAGTGAAATTCCATTCATGACATCACGTGATTTTTGTTGTTATCAAAATTTCATGTGACAGCCAGCTTTAATTTGAGATAAAGGTTCAATAGAATTCGTGTAAATCAGAAACTGCTTCAGCCCATGTGATTTTGCTCGGCCCAAGTTGCATCCTCATTAACGGCCCAATTGTTATTGTTTGTAGTTAGCCCACGTTATTCATACATCAGCCCAAATCAGAAATTTGTTCATCGGCCCAAATCAGAAAGTTAAAGTTCTTTGGCCTAAATCATTTTCAAGCCCAAGTGAACTTTATTGTTTACGATCCATTGGAAGCCCATATTCCGTGGCCCATTTGATCTAGTTCATTCATTCAATTTGCAGAATTCATTAAACGAGTCTACAAATCTTCGACACGAGTCCTAGATCGATTCAAATGATACACACATTCACATATTCAATTCATTTAAACTGATAGTTTGTTTGTTTGTTTCAGGTATTTTTACAAGGTGATACAGCTCATTTGAGACCAGTATTTTTGAAACAAGAAAGTTTGTGTTTTGTAAACTTTGAAAATCTAAAACATGAGTGAAGAATTCTACAATGCATTTGCTACATCTCCGACTAGTCCAGCTGCCATTACTCAAAACATGAACATGGAAAATGAAACCGGAATCTTACAAAACCCCCCGAAGCTAATGAGTATTGAAGAGTATTATGGTTGGAAAGATAGGTTTGAAAACTGGGTTCAAGCAAACCATTTGAGATCTTGGGAGTGCATTTTGAAGAAATATGTGTTACCACGTACTGAACTACAAGTTGAAAAAGAAATATCTGAATTCAATGACAAAGAACGAGAAATGTATAGATCTGAAAAGATGATGATTAATCTACTTCAGCAAGCTATCAAAGAAGACATCTTTGTGTTACTTTAGCATGACAAAACTTCGAAATCAATTTGGGATGCTCTTCGAATCAAGTTTGAGGATAGTGAGAACATAATTAAGAGTAAAAAAGCACTGCTTAAGAAAGAATTTGATCTATTCACGAGTTTGCCCGGGGAAGATACCAAGAAGTTAATTGAAAGATATTGCCACTTAGTGTGATCCATGTCGATGTTGAGTATAACAAAAGATCGTGAAGAGTGGGTAGACAAGTTAGCTGACGCTTTACCACAAAAGGAATGGGGCACATACTTGATGATTTTGAAAAACACTGGGGTTTATGATGGGTTAACAATTTCTCAGTTTATCGAGAAGATTGAGGGTCAAGATTTGGAACAGCAGAAGATCGCGAGGATGAACAGTCCAAGTGGTCAACAGGATGTAAAAATGTATTACAAAGGAAGTGTTCCAGAAGTTGAAAGAAGCCCGAAAATCCAAACTGCATTTAGTGCTGGAGATTCATCTGAAAAAGTTGATCAAAGTTCTAAAAGTAGCAGTGGTTTCTCTTCATACCCGAGTGTCAATCCAAAAGATACTACATCAAGCTTTCATTCTCAAAGCACAAAGACTGGAAATGGTTATGTGATACAATGCAATATTGCTTTGAATCTTCCTGATGGTCAAAGTTTTTCAGAAGAGGTTGCTAAAGATCACATGGCGTTGTTTGGTTCCGTGCTACTATCTTACGAAGGTTTGGTCACCGGACGGATCGGGAATCCTATGCTCACAAAGGAGGATTACGATCAGATAGATGCTGAAGAAATGGAACTTATGGATATCAAATGGTGTCTAGCTAGCGTTCCGAGTGTCACACCCCTTTCTGCGGCGGAAGCACGAGGTGTGATCATGAAAGGTTCTCATTGCATACGAAGAGTAAACATACTACATGCTCAAAAATATCTTCAAATATTACATTTCTGAAAACATATGTCAAGTGTTTACAACACGAGATAACATATTATTTTAAAAGTCACAACTTTATTTAAAGATAAACGAAGCGACATCCACGAGCATGAGTAAGACCACGCGCACATCCATCCTAGTTACCTGAAATACATGTGAGTTTTGGAAAAACGTCAACATAAAGTTGGTGTGAATTCATGCAGTTTTTGTATTTCACGTTTGTATACTTTGTATGAAAACATAATTTGTCTTTTGTATAAATCAAGTCTTTTGTGTACACCACGTACTCATGTATAAGTCAAATATTTCTGTATGTATCAAGTGTTAATGGGTTGCAAAGCCATTAACATGTGACACGACATAGGAAGTCACCAAACCATAGGCATTTTTCTGTAGTCGATTTATGACTGAGACACAAAAACACTACCTGGTAAAAGAGTGGCCAAGAGTGGGGCTGCCCGGAACCCATTAGATCTAACCTTTTGTTCTGCGGTCTAAGTATGTACACGATTAATGGTGCTTATGGTACCCTATTCGTGACACGATTTCTCGTATCATTCTTGTATCCATCATACCATTTGTAAACATTGTAATATTTGTAACATGTATTTCACCCCCGAAGTTATAAAACTGAAAACAGTTAAAAGAAAAGGGGGAGCATGAACTCACAACTTTGCGTTCCTGTGCGTCGTAAACTTCACCGGATTTGCTTACTTAACGTGGTAACCTATACGCGTTTTCTTAATGTTAGTCACTAGACTTGCATCGCACAAGTACAGTCACTCTCTTTTGTATTTGTATTGTTGTGTTAAAAATATTTCATATTTTTAACTACGTATCTTGCTTATACTATTTCCTCTAAAATAAATATAAGTCTTTTGTGTTTTGCACTTCGCACCCGAATTATGTATCTTGTATTTTGTATGTGTATTTTTATGTTTATACTCCTCACGAGTATTTAGTGTATCTTTAAGTCTTAATACACTAGTACGTATAACACATACTATATACACTTAGCACATAAGTTGGTGATCAAATAATATATATTTTTCTCTCAAAAATATACATACTTATATTCATTCTTATTCTTGAAGAAATCCTCATTTCTTATCACCAAAAATTAGGGAAACCTTGGTAATACTTTTAAACACATTTTTAGGGAATAAGTTTCTCAAAAACTTATATTTTTTCTAAGTGTCAAAATTTATAAAAATTTTGACAGAGTTTCCCCTAAAAATGGAGGTTTCCCATGTTTTCAAAACATGTGTTTATTTTCTTTTAAATCGTCAACAATCTCCTCATTCAACAATAAACAATATGCAACTAGTTAAAATAGATATAATCGCAGAAATACATGAACTTGTGGTTTTTCCAAAATAGGTAGTATCCTTCCATTATTTTTAGTGGATCTTTGTATAGATCAACTTTGTTTCTTGAAAGTCTCGCTTTTAAAGAAGTTACATCTTTACAACTTCCGGTCAACATTTACAAAAATAGTTATTTTGTCGAAACTTTGTGTTACACAAGTGTTTACATACTCGTGTGTTTGCTAAAATCATTCTTTTTCATGTAAGACTCGGCTTTAGAAAATATGATTTCTTGGACACTTGGTCCTTTGAAAATACCGCTTGTAGATACGTAGATCTACTAGTTTTAAACACTATTTCACAAGTTAAATCGCTTTTACACAAGTTCATGATTCGTGTGTGGTAGAGTTTCATCCTTTAACCCTTGTTACTTCCAAAACAACCTTATGTCATGATCCATGATCATGACCAACTCGGGTTAAATGACGATCCGAGCTACCACAACATAGATCGGGTCCAAATAATCACACAAATCAATTATTACATGATTTACACAACATATGAGCTTTTAACCAACATTTTTAGTGTTTTTAGTAGACTTTTATGCTTCAACTTGTAAGATTACGAGTTTTAACCGTTACAAATCATTTTAACCACTTTAAAATAGTTCGAGAAGGTGATTTAAGCAACATACCACTAGCTCGAGGCTAGGGGAGAATCTAAGCGCAAATAGGGTGGATAAAAGCAAAGTAGAGAGGTCCTTCGCCTTCCGTTAGCTCCAAGGTTCCTTATACGCAATCCTTATCACTTGTATGAGCTTGGAATGTGAAGATCGGAACTCGAAAATGGTGGTGTGATCAAGGGGGTGTTCGGCCGAAGCCTTTGAGAGAGAGAGGGAGAGTTTGTGTTGAGTTGTGAAATGTGAAATGTATGATGTGCAAGACCTTGTTACTTATAGGCAAAGGTTTGGTTATGGTCCAAAGGATTTTGTGTCATATAGATACTAAACATATGGATTAAAATAATGTTTTGGAGGACAAAGTATGTCCCCCTTCTAGGGGACGGTTGGTTAAGGGGGGGGGGGTCTTGGTCCGATTCCAACTAGATAGTTAGGCATATAGTTAGGTTAAGTAAGTTAGTTAAGTGCTTAACTTGGTTAGTAGTGTGTCATGCGTTACAAAGGATGTTAGGGTATTCAGGGACCCTAACTGGCTCAGAAAAAGATAAACAATGAAAATAACAATATTTTCATGTTTCGGGTAAAGTCCGATTGTTCGGTTGCATACCGATTCGTTAAAGTGCTAAATTACACTTTTTAGTGTCGTTTAAGTACCTTTCTATAATACTATCGATTCCCAACACTTAGGGAAATATTCTGGATAATAAAATGACATTTCTGCAAAATATTCATATGACTAAATGCTGAATTATTGCTGATTTGTATAAATTCTGCACTTAAAGTGCGTTTCGGGTGCTTTTTAGTGCTTATTTTTGCTTTCGCATTGCATATATATTAAACCCTTGTATGTACTCTTGGGTTTTAATGCATTCTTGTTGTCGGACCTACACCTAGGTTCCAATTTTATTGTCTGACTGCTTTCTGCAGTTCTGTTGACACAGTGTGTCTTACCGGTGAGTTTACTAGTATTTTTGACGCAACGCTCTCGTTTATGCATAAAGCAATATTTTGTAGTATACAATGTGCATGAATTCACTTGTTTAGTAGGAAATCGGATATTGCTGACAATTAAGCACATAATTGCAGTCATTAAATAATAATTAATGTGTACGGAAATTACCGGTTTGTGCCAGTTGTCACAGTCTCCCCCCGTTAAAAGAATTTCGTCCCGAAATTCAGCCTGGACTCACTCTCGCTAGAGTCTTCTTGAATAGGTGGGGATACTTTTTCTTGAACTGGTCTTCACGTTCCCATGTGTACTCGGGTCCGTGCTTAGAGCTCCAACGTACTTTGACAAGTTTCACACTGCTCCTCCTGGTCTTGTTGACTTTCCAGTCGGTAACCTCAACGGGTTGCTCTGTAAATCGGAGGGCTTCATCAATATGCACTTCATCCATCGGGATGATCACGTTTTCTTGTGTTGGGCTCTTCTTCAGGTTGGATACATGAAACGTATCATGTACTCCGATAAGTTCTTCCGGTAACTCCAACTTGTACGCCACGGTACCAATTCTCTTCAATATTCTGAATGGTCCGATATATCGTGGATTCAGCTTTCCACGCTTTCCAAGTCTGACTACGCCCTTCCATGGTGAGACTTTTAACAACACCTTGTCTCCCACCTTGAATTCTACTGATTTCCTATTCGGATCAGTGTAGCTCTTTTGTCGCTCTCGAGCCGCCTTAATGCGCTCTCGGATCTGCGCAATCTTGTCGGTTGTCTCTTGTACAAGTTCAGGACCAACCATACGTTTATCTCCGGCATCTGCCCAGCATAAGGGCGATCGGCATTTGCGGCCATACAGAGCTTCGAACGGCGCGGCTTTTATGCTCGTATGATAACTGTTATTGTAGGAAAACTCAACTAAAGGTAGATTAGTATCCCAGCTGCCGCCTAGATCCATGACACATGCGCGAAGCATATCTTCTAACGTTTGTATAGTCCGTTCGCTCTGGCCGTCTGTTTGCGGATGGAATGCCGTGCTCAGATCTAACTGAGATCCGAAGGCTTCCTGAAATGATTGCCAGATTCTTGAGACAAAGTGCCCATCTCTGTCTGAAATGATTGAGATTGGCACTCCATGACGTGCCACAATTTCTCTTAAGTATATCTCTGCAAGCTTTCCAGTGCTATCCTTCTCTCGGATTGGTAGGAAATGCGCAGACTTCGTCAATCGATCAACTATTACCCATATCATATCGTGCCATCTCGGGGTCCTGGGTAATTTCGTTATGAAGTCCATCGAGATTTGTTCCCACTTCCACACGGGAATCTCTGGTTGTTGTAGTAGGCTGGACGGTTTCTGATATTCGGCCTTAACCTTAGCACAGGTTAGGCATTTTCCAACATAGACAGCAACGTCGCTCTTGAGTATCGGCCACCAATAATATTCCTTCAAGTCTTGATACATCTTGTCCGACCCTGGGTTGATCGAGTATCTTGACTTGTGCGCTTCATCAAGGATGTCACACCCTGGCTTTGCAGAAGCGTGGTTAATTTTGGTGTGACTTCTTAATACCATAGCTTAACCATAACAAAGCTATATGAAATAAAATCATGCAAGATCATCCATTTGATTAAGTTTAAAACCAGAGTAACATAACATTGTCTTAAGGACTTACAACCTCATACCATAAAACAGTGTCTTGATAAACATAAACATCAACATGAAATAAACGCAGTTTAAGATTTGTGACTTGTCCAGGAAAGAGTCACATTTCCTAAACTGGGATGACCTTGGAACCCTTATGCAGTGGGAAAACATAACATACCGCGCCAGATCTTTAGTTTCCTGAAATACATGTAAGTTGAAAAAATCAACAATAATGTTGAGCGAGTTCATGTGCTTAGTATGTGCGCGCAAATAAACCTTTGTAATCATTGCAAGTATGAATGTTTTGTAAACTTTGGTATGAAAGCAAATAAGGAAACATATCAGTTATTATGTATCCACATGGTCCAACCTGCGGGCGCATGGGAGGGGATAGGACAAGGTCACCACATGGTCCAACCTGCGGGCGCATGGGTGGTGTTACGACAAGGTCACCACATGGTCCAACCTGCGGGCGCATGGGTGGTGTTAAGACGGGGTCACCACATGGTCCAACCTGCGGGCGCATGGGTGGTGTTAAGACAAGGTCACCACATGGTCCAACCTGCGGGCGCATGGGTGGTGTTTGTTATGCTCAAATAGGCCTATCACTCGTATCCCTCGATCGCACTACGAGGACTAATGTTCTTAAGGTTTCACCTACCCAATCACATAACCTAACAGTTCCTTCCTTAGCTGACCATACCATGTAAGAAACATTCGTAATCATAGTAACATGTATTTCACCCCCGCAGTTAAAAACTAAAAACAGTTAAGAGAAAAGGGGGACATGAACTCACAGTGAAGCGTCTCTACCAAGTACTCCAAATCAGGCAGCTGTGCGACGACCTACAGGTGCTAATTTCTATTAGACGGACGGCTGTGCCTTAGCTTTATAGTTTAAGTCTTTGGGAAATAGTTAGACAACTATTTCGTGTTTACGTTCTGTATATACTTGGTAGTTAATCTCCTTCCCAAGGATGGGGGATTCAATACATGTGCGTTCAAATTAAATCATTAAGTCTCACTTAATATATATATATATATTTCCGATTCCAAAATATAAGTATTTTTCTCAAAAATATTATATTTTCACTACACATAATTTTTCTCCAATAATACGTTGTTAAAATACGCGTTCATAAATATTTCAGTAAGTGCGTAAGTTACGTTTTAACAGTCGAGTGGTAATATACTTACCGGTGTAACTTATATATTTATGGTGAAAGCGTTCGTATTATTTTGGATTCGTTAACGTTCGTAAATATTATTTTTACTCTAAAAATAATATTTATGTATTTTCACAAAATAATCATAAACAGTGTGTGAAAAATATATATTTATTACGTTAAATTTTGTGAAAATCCCACCTCCGAATATTTAATAAATAAAGTCATGGCGAAATTCATATTTCGAAAACATGTTAAAATAATTCTAACACTTGTAGTGTAAATAGTTCTAAGTGTTAGGTTTTTAGAAAAATTTCGCCAGAGTTTCCTCTGTAACTGGAGGTGGCCACGCTTTCAAGCGTATCATTTTCTTTAATAAATCAACTCAACAATTTTCTCATTCAACCAAAACAATGTTCAATCACAAACTAGTCAAAATATGTATATAAATCGCATAAATTTCATGAACTTGTGGTTTATCCAAACTGTGAAGTAAATCTCATTACTTTTAGTGGATCTTTATATAAAACAATCCGATTTGGTAAAAACCTCGTTTTTAGAGAAATCCCGTTTTCACAACTTTTCGTCATCTTTTACAAAAATAGTTATTTTGTCGAAACTTGGTGTTACACAAGTGTTTACACACTTGTGTGTTCTAAAAACCATTCTTGTTAGTGTAAGATCCGTCTTTTAAAGTATGATTTCTTTAACACGCGGTCCTTTGAAAATACCACTTGTAGATACGTAGATCTACTAGTTTTAAACACTATTTCACAAGTAAAAATGCTTTTACACAAGTTCAAGTTTCATGTGTGGTGGAGTTTCACCTTTTAACCCTTGTTACTTCTAAAATAGTCTTATGTCATGATCCATGAACATGACTACACCGGGTTAAACGGTGATCCGAGCTACCACAACATAGATCGGGTCCAAATAATCATACATTTCAAATACTACATCATTTACACAACATATAAGCTTTTAACCACTATTATTAGTGTTTTTAGTAAACTTTAATGCTTCAAAATGCAAGATTCCGAATTTTAACCGATAAAAATCCTTTTAACCACTTTAGATTAGTTCAAGAAGGTGTTTTAAGCATTATACCTCTAGCTCGAGGCTAGGGAAGAATCTATGCGCAAAAGAGGTGGATAAAAGCTAAGTAGAGAGGTCCTTCGCGTTCCGCTTGCACCAAGCTTCCTAATACGAGACCCTTGATGCTTGAATAACCTTGGAATATGAAGATCAAACTCGAAAATGGATGGAGGCACAAGGGGGATGTTTGGCCGTGACTTATTTAGAGAGAAAGAGAGAGTTCTTTGGTGAGTTTAAGTGGTGAAAGTGATTAGTGGATCAAGTCTCATACTTATGGACAATTCTAATGTTAATTACCCAATGATCACTATGCTTCCTAGATATTAAACATGTGGAAATAAAATATTCAATATTGTACCATGTATGTCCCCTAGATGGGGACGGTTGGTTAAAGGGGGGGGGGGGGGGGTTCTAGTCCGAAACCAACTAGTAGTTAGGTTAATTAGTTAGGTTAAGTATAGTTAACCCGGTTAGTTGTGTGTCACGTGTTACAATTGGTGTTAGGGTATTCAGGGACCCTAACTGGCTCAGAAAAAGATAAATAATGAAAATAACAATATTTTCATGTTCCGGGTATAGTCCGGTTGTTCGGTTGGATAGTAATCCGTTAAAGTGCTTAACAAAGCTTTAAAGTGTCGTTATAATTACATTTAGTGACACAACTTATTTCCGACACTTTGGAAAGTGTCTAGTAATGTTTTTCTCATGTTTTGGCACTTTATTAGCTAGCTAAAAGCTGAATTATTTTGTAAAGTGCTGAGTTTTGTACTTAGAGTACGTTTTAGGCACATCCAGTCATAGTGACTTATTCCTAGAGACGCAGTTCCACAACCCTTATATCCCTACACTCACTACTAGTGTAGCAAAACGTTTCTGGCTCGTACAGGCCTTAGAGGCAGTGTTTGCCTGATGCTGGCTTTATCAGCATGTTCAATAGGTTATCCGTTCATGTGCTACTGTGCTTTTGTGCATCATGTTTGTCACTAGGGTTCAACATGTAAATAATGTAGTGACGATAAGTAAAGTATGATGCAGGTAAGTACATGCATCAGTATTCAAGTAGCAGTTCATCAGCTAGTTCAAACAGCACAGTAATTAAGCAGTAATTAATCATTAGTTAAGTCGTACGGATACCTGGTTTAGTGCGGGTTGTCACATTCTCCCCCCGTTAAATAAATTTCGTCCCGAAATTTAAGTTCTGCTTGAAGATGCAGGGTTCTTAGGAAAAAGGTGGGGGTATTTCTCTTTCATCCGGTCCTCACGTTCCCAGGTGTATTCAGGACCATGTCTGGCATTCCAACGAACTTTGACGAGCTTGACACTGCTCCGGCGGGTCTTGTTTACTTTCCAATCCGTAACCTCAACCGGTTCTTCAACGAAATGGAGCGTGTCGTCAACATGAATCTCGTCGATGGGAACGGCAATGGTATCTTGAGTTGGACTTTTCTTCAGGTTGGATACATGAAATGTATCGTGAACTGAGTGGAGTTCAGTAGGTAAGTCCAACTTGTATGCTACCAGTCCTATTCTTTCCAAAATTCTGAAAGGACCAATGTAGCGCGGATTTAACTTCCCACGCTTTCCGAAGCGTGCCACACCCTTCCAGGGTGAAACCTTCAATAAAACCATTTCTCCCACTTGAAATTCCAAGTGTTTCCGGTTTGGATCCGCATAGGCTTTCTGTCTGTGGCGAGCTACTTCGATGCGTTTTAGAATCTGCGCAATCTTGTCTGTCGTCTCTCGGACGATTTCGGGACCAGCAAGCTGCCTATCACCTGCGTCAGCTCAGCATAAGGGTGATCGGCACTTGCGTCCGTAAAGAGCTTCGAATGGCGCGGCACCAATACTGGTGTGGTAGCTGTTGTTGTACAAAAATTCGACCAAAGGCAAATGCTTATCCCAGCTACCGCTCAATCCATAACACACGCTCTCAGCATGTCTTCCAAAGTCTGTATCGTCCGCTCGCTTTGCCCGTCAGTTTGCGGATGAAGCGCAGTGCTCAGATTTGATTGTGAGCCAAAAGCTTCTTGGAAGGATTGCCATACCCTTGACACCAACCTTCGGTCTCTATCAGAGATGATTGAGAGAGGTACTCCATGGCGCGTAACGATCTCTCTCATGTAAATTTCGGCCAACTTGCTCGTATTATCCTTCTCTCTGATAGGTAAGAAGTGTGCTGACTTTGTTAAACGATCCACTATCACCCAGATAGTGTCATGGCCTCTTGGCATTCTTGGCAATTTCATAATAAAATCCATTGAGATTTGTTCCCATTTCCACTTGGGAATCTCAGGTTGTTGCAGAAGTCCTGAAGGCTTCTGGTATTCGGCTTTAACCTTAGCGCACGTTAAACATTTGCTCACATACACAGCAACATCGCCTTTCATCCTAGGCCACTAATAATAGTCTTTGAGATCCTGGTACATCTTATCCGCTCCAGGATGGATAGAGTACCGTGATTTGTGAGCTTCATCAAAAATTACTTTCCTTAAACCATCAAACAGAGGAACCCAAATCCTTTTCTCGAAGCATAACGTTCCTTCCTCGTTTGGTACCAGTAGCTTCTCCATCCCACGGAGATATTCTTCTTCAAGGTTTCCTTCCTTGAGAACTTCTTTCTGCGCGGCACGAATGCGCAAGGAAAGATCGGTTCGGATAATCATTTCTAAAGCTCTAACCCTTATGGGTTTGATCCTCTCCTTCCGACTTAGGGCATCGGCGACTATATTCGCCTTCCCTGGATGATACTTTATTTCGCAGTCGTAATCGTTCAGCAACTCAACCCATCGTCTTTGCCTCATATTCAGCTCCTTCTGGTTGAATATGTGCTGTAGGCTCTTGTGATCTGTAAAGATTGTACACTTTGTACCATAAAGGTAGTGTCTCCAGATCTTTAGTGCAAATACCACTGCGCCAAGTTCCAAATCATGTGTGGTATAGTTCTTTTCGTGCACTTTCAGTTGACGCGATGCGTAAGCAATAACCTTTTGGCGTTGCATCAACACATAACCTAATCCTTGACGCGAAGCGTCACAGTATACCACAAAATCATCTGTACCTTCCGGTAGTGCTAAGATTGGCGCATTGCAGAGCTTATCCTTCAGTATCTGGAATGCTTCTTCCTGTTTGATTCCCCAATCAAACTTCTTATCTTTCTGGGTGAGGAGCGTCAAAGGTTGAGCGATTTTTGAAAAATCCTCAATGAACCTTTGATAGTAGCCAGCCAAACCCAAGAATTGTCGAATCTCGGTTGGCGTCTTTGGTGTTTCCCAATCCTTGATCGCCTCGATCTTGGTTGGATCCACGTGGATTCCATCTCCGTTTACCACGTGCCCAAGGAATTGGACTTCACGTAGCCAAAATTCGCACTTGGAGAATTTGGCATACCGCTGTTCCTTCTTCAGCAGCTCTAGAATGGCTCTAAGATGCTGCTCGTGTTCAGCCTTCGTCTTTGAATAAATTAAAATGTCATCGATGAACACAATCACGAACTTGTCCAAGTACGGCTTGCAAACTCTATTCATCAATTCCATAAAGACTGCAGGTGCGTTTGTCAAACCAAATGGCATAACAAGGAACTCGTAGTGTCTATAACGAGTTCTGAAGGCTGTCTTTGGGATACTCTCCTCTTGTATCCTTAACTGATGGTATCCAGATCGAAGATCGATCTTTGAATAAAAGCTAGAGCCTTGCAGTTGATCAAACAAATCATCAATTCTTTGGCAGAGGATATCTATTCTTGATCGCCAGCTTGTTCAGCTTCCGGTAGTTGATGTTTATTTGAAAATCATCATCCTTCTTTTTGACGAGTAGAAATGGGGTTACCCCAAAAGGGAATTTTGGTCTGATATCTTCCTTCTCTACCCATTTCTAAAACTTCTCTGTCAATCCTTGCATCTCCGAAAATGTAAGTCGCTACGATGCAACGACTACGGGTGCAGTGCCTGGAATTAGATCGACGCGGGATTCGACTAATCGTTGAGGAGACGATTCCGGCAAGTCTTCGAAGAAGACTTCGGGGTATCTTCCAATCACAGGGATATCTTCGAGTTTCGGTTCTTCGGCTTCTTTTTCCACGACATGAGCCAAGAATGCAACACATCCTTTGTGCGAATTTTTTTTTGTGTCTTCTTTGCCAGATAATCCGTAGGAGCGTATCCTGCTCCATGAGTCACAATCATTTCTCCGTTCATCGTCGGGGCGCGGATGACAATCTCCGCCGGGTTGTTCGACAACCAGTCCATCCCAATTATCCCATCGAAGCTTCCGTTAGGCTTGTTCTATCGAGAACTGGGTATCTAGGTTACTTACTACTAAAACAACTATATTTTCTGAAGCTAAAATTTGACAATACTGTCAAATAGAGTATAACATTGACTATTATGAGACGTACCGATATCCACGCTTGGATTCTATCCCCGCTGTTGAGCTTTCATCCACGTGCCTGAGTGTTCTTAGGGCAATACTTCCTGAAATGCCCCACATCACCGCAATTAAAACATGCTTGGCCACAGTCTTGATCGTCAGCTTCCCTGCCTTGATAGTTGTTGTCGTCGTTATTTCCTCCGCGATTTCCGTTACCATCTTGACCTCTATTTCCATGTTTAGTACCTTGCCGACACATTTCCTTGACATGTCCCACCTTGCCACAGTTACCACATTTTCCATATCTACACCGCCCGTTATGGGGTCGTCGACAGTTGTCGCACTTTGGTAGGATACCCGTGTACTCTTTTCTCTTTTTGGCCTTGTCGTTGCTACTCGACTGGGTACCCTGTTTGAAATTTGCCAACTTCCTCTTGTTGTCCCCAGATGACTCTACATGAGTCTCCTTCTTCTCCTCAGAGGTTGAAAATTTGTTCATCCTGACTGCCTCTTCCGTCAGGGCTACACTTAGATTGATGGCCTCAGTGATTGTCGAAGGCTTGGAGGAGGTTACCATACTTATGATTTGAGGAGCTAAACCCCAAATGAAGCGCTCGATTCGCTTGTATTCTGGTGTAACCATGTAAGGAACGATACGCGATAGAACTTGGAACCTTTCCACATACTCAACTATTTTTGGACCTTCCATCTTCAAGTTCCAGAACTCAGTTTCTACCTTCTGGCTTTCTGTTCTCGAACAGTACTTTTTATGCATTAGCACTTTCAGCTCGTCCCATGATAAAGCATACGCAGCAGCCTCGCCCATTGTCTGAACCTGAAGTTTCCACCATGACAGAGCCCCATCTCGGAACAGCCCGGAAATGTACGTGACCTGATCTCTTGGGGCGCATTTGCTCGCACGCAAAACAGTGTCCGTCTTCTCAATCCAGCGTACGAAGGCTACGGCACCCCCAGTGCCGTCGAAATTGTCACACCCCGACCACGTAGAACATACAAAACGTGGCAGAAACATCAGGGAGTGTTGTAACAGAACTAATGTTTCACAACCATGGAAATTTAAGTTTCGTTTTATTGATTAAAAGTGTTACAATGTCTTAACAAACAAAGAAATACAACATAATTAACTAGTCTTGCATCTTTTATTGTCACTAAAGCCCAAGTCTGCCTATGTGTATCTTGATCATCTTATGCAACAGCTCCTGAAAAACACATGTGAAAATAGGTACGTCAGCATAAAAATGCCTGTGAGATACATAGGTTTTGTGAAAATAGGTTTCATGACTTATGTTTGAGAAAATATTTAGTCATGAACCTTGTAATTTGCTTTGTTTTGTAAATCATTTGAAAAACGATAAAATCAGATGATATGTATAAATAAGAGAATAATGTATGGTTAAATGAATAACCAAGAAAAATGAGTTTGTAAAAGATAAGTTGTTTTGTAAAACAATGTATTGTGAAAAGTATGTTATTTGTATAAAATGTTCTATGTCTCAAACTGAAATGATTTAAATAACACTACGATATGTAATACCATACAAACACTTATATATAGGAAGTACCAGCGGCGTATCCACCATGCTTGTATCATATTACACACGCATCGTTACTTAATCACTTACTCAAACCAAACCAACAATGTAAAATGTTCATGTCTAATGTAAATCATGTAATGTATAACCAATGTCAAAAGTGTTTATGTGTCAAATGTAAACCATGTAATATGTAACCAAAATGATATGTATGGCTAGTGAAAATGCATCAACTAAACCATAGATGAAATGCACAAAACAAAGCATTGAAGTAAAACTTGGTTTAAGTCAAAGCTATGTTTTGTGGAAATGCATGATCAATGTAAATCATGTAATATGTAACCAAAATAATTTGTATGGCTAGTGAAATGTATCAACTAAACCATATGCACAAGAACATAGTATTGAAGTAAAACTCAGTTTAAATCAACGTTATGTTTTGTGTAAATGCATGCTATACTAATACGAACATCTATGCGGTGTTGTGAAAATGCAAACATCCAAGCCTTGAGACTGAGGCGATAAACCCTTAAACCACTTAAAGGTTTATCTAACTTATGTATATCGAATTCGGTCATTCCTTTCATCCCCTTTCCCTGGGATGTCCGGAACGGGAGTTGTCAATTCCTATGGTACCACTACCTACTAACGAACGGCGTAGCTAATGTTAATGAATGTATTGTTCCATTGTAAACAACCCAAATGTCATAACAAAATGTAAGCATGTGATGAAAACGATGTACTAAGTATGCACGCAATGGACATACATAACATAAAATGTAAATGTAAAACAATGTAGTAAGTATGCACGCAATGGACATACATAGCATAAAATGTAATGTAAAACGGTGAAATCATGTACTATAATGTACTAACGAACATAGCATGTATATGATGTGAAAACATGGAAAGCATGAAAGTAACAAGTAGGCACATGTGTTTCACCCCAAAACGTTTGGAAAACAGTAAAAGAGGGGTCTATGTACTCACTTGAGATTTCTCAGAAGTCCTTGAGTAACAACCAAACAATGCTAGAGATCGCGGATATCAAACGGCACCTAATATAGGTAACTATGTTAATTAACCGGACCTAGATCGGAAGATCGGGTAGCATTAGGGTTTGTAAACCAAACGAGTGTAGAGACTCGTGTCATTTGGTTTAACAAAGCCTATATACTAAATGAAACTTAACCTAAGTGTTTACGACCCGTTTAGGTAGCTTATGCTACTTTAACGCGTCGTTCGCGTGAAACGCGTTCGGACCGCCTAACTAGTTCTACGACAAGTGTTATATGCCTAAACATGTTACATAATCAGTTATGTGACAAAAGTTTAGGTTACATATGCTTAATTACCAATTATACATGAAAAGGGTATTCTGGTAATTTACCTAAGGCATATAAACTACCTATCATACAACTACTTAAACGATGTGACCATAGGGTATAACCTCGGAAGGTTATTCCCTACCTACTATGGTCACCTAATGTATTTGGTCAGATCCTAATGATCGACCAAACTGGGTCGGGTTCGAAGGTATAGGCGATTTATTAGATCGCCTACCCTACGACCCTAGACAACGTGGTAATCAGTGGGCATAGTCCCAAGGGACTATGACCAACGTGATTACACTCACGTTGCGAAGTTCAAACGAACTTCGCATTGACCATTACTGGTAATGGTCAACGCTGAAAGTCAAAAAAAGTTTGACTTTCTGACTCGAAAAGCAATAAAATAAGGAAAAGAACGAAAGAATACTTACGAAGGGTCCCCGAATGCTAACCTCGATTCAAAAATCTCAGGTATGAAACAATAGTTTCAACTTAGAGTTTCTCAAATCAAAGTTATTGTAAGTTTTGCATTGGGGTGATGGGGTATTTATAGTTTTCGGGTAACCGTTAGGATCGTTTCATGGAAAACGTGCCTTAATCCCACCCGTACAAGTGTCGGGACCTTATGGTGACTAAAATTTGATCCTTATCAGCTGACTAGACAATTGGGATTGTGTGGTGGTGGATCAAACAGCTGCAATCTGCTGTTAGAAACATTTAACCTGGTCAGAAGGTCTGACGCGGGCCGCCTAGGGATTTACAGAATCTGAGGCGGGCCGCCTGGCCTGCACAGATCAGCAATAAGTTTCAGAAGTTACAGTTTTGGTCCCTGCACGTGTTTAAGCTCATTTCCGGCACTTCCAAGGCCCGTAAAGCCAACTTTAAGGCCCTAAAATGTTTCCTAAACATTGTGGACATGAAACATGCTTAAAAATATGTCAGATGTTGGTTCGTTTGGTCGTACGAACGCGATGTTCGCTTAATTACGACGGAATGCGCATAAGCGCGAAAAACGATCCAAATGACGCGACGAATGGATTTTTGACAAGCCAAACACTAAAGCATAATATAGTCATGCTTACATAAATTTTTGGATGTCCGGATGTATTCAGAACGTGAGTTATGCGCGAAAATGCAAACTTGTGCACTTTTTGACGCTTTTAGTCCCTGAATGACACAAAAGTTTATTTTAGCATACCGAACACCTCAAAGCCTATTTCTAAGCTATGTAAAGGATATTTGTGGTATGTTTAACTTATGGTCATGTTCCGGAATGTCTGTTACAGTTCAAATTGGCATACTTTCGCAGTTTGTCAAGTTTAGTCCCTGTAAGCGAATTAGCTTGTTTTTGCCATACCAAAGCCTTCAAAACTTAATTCTAAGTTATATAAAGGTTATTTAAGGTATGTTAAGCCTATGTCACTATTCCGGAGTGTTTGTTGCATTAAACTGGTTATATTTACGCATCGGTGCGCGTATAACCTTCCAAAAAGCGATTTAGAGTTTGGATTTGAACAACAATTGATATGTGCAAATGATACACATATTCTTACAAATCCCAAGTATGAAATATAATATTTCATTGGTTTGGTATTTGTTTGATGGCCGTGGAGGCACAGGTGTTACAGTCTCCCCTACTTTAGGAAATTTCGTCCCGAAATTTATTTAGAGGAAACTTGTGAGAGCTTGAAAACATGAGGTTGAAAAGATCGAACAATATTGGTTAGGGTTCTGAACTTCTAGTAATCTTTAATAACATCATGATTGCAATGTAAGAGGGATACTTATATACAAGTATATGAAGCGTCATTGGTGCGTCCACCGTACCTCCATTACATCGTTCTCATTTCGTTATTGTTGTCACTATCGGCTCTTACACATAATAAATCTTACTGGGTTTCTGTGCACTAAATTTCATAATTATGTACGCGTCCATAATTAGACAATTCCTTGCACAGTTCACACGGTCTATTTTATAATGTGTAGTGTAAAACCAAATGAACAATCCTGTAATGAGTGTGACTAGACCGCCATAGAGTCCTTTAAATTAAATCAATAAATGATCTAAAATAGACTATCAAGGAGTCTGTCCAGCTACATCACTAGATGTTGTTCTTTAACCAAATTGTGAATCAATCTTTTTTATTAGACCACTAAAGGGTCTATTATGAATCATGGAGTGGTACTACATAATCCAAGGGTCTTAACTATTACATAGAAGCCCATTGAGGATTGAAGGTAGTACCTTTTGAATATCCTGCTACGAATCTCTCATATGAAGATATGAAAGATTCTGCGAGGATTTGGATAACGAATATCCAGAGTATTAAAAACATAAAAATGCATAAAAGAAAACATAAGATGAATAAACACATAGTCACATAACCACAAAATTTTTTAACTAGAAGTTTGTTCTGCTAACAGAGTACATGTATTTAAAGCACACTAGGAATCCATCTCGTGGATTTCATTTGGCGCTTTAAACATTATCAAGAATCTAACTATAAAGATAGAAAGATTCAAAAAGAAAATTCGATTTCGATTATAAAGAATCGAAATGTTCGAATTAAGGTACATAAGGAATCCAATTAAGGACTCTGATTTGAATGATGATTATCCACAAGGGTCTAATTGTGGAGATAAAAAGATCCCATATGGATTTTTGAAGTTGAAGATGTTTTGAAATCTTGCACGGGATGTGCTTAAGTCAAAACATGAAGTAAAATGCTTATGAAGTTGAGATGCTAGATATGTCAAGGCGACATATGAAGCAGAATTTGAAGGTTAAGTAAATGTACGAGGAAAATATTTTTGAAAACTGTGCATGGGGTTCTTTTAAGAAAAATGTGTTTACCGTTTTTGAAACCTTATATATAATACTTTTGAAATAAAGTAGGTGTATTAGATAGATATATTTACAAAAATGTTTTAAAATCATGAGAGATGAATTTTGAAATTATGTATAAGGTTTTTGAAAGACATGAATGATGCTTTTCGAAATCATGCACTTGATAAGAAAATGTATTGTGTTAATATTGTCTTCAGACTATATGAAATATTTTGAAATTAGGAAGGTTGGTTTTGATAACATGGCCTATGTTTTTGGGATAACATAGACAATGCATCTAGAAAATTGTTTTCAAAATATATGAAATGTTTTGAGATCATGAAGATTGTTTTGAAATACTTGTACTGTGTATGTTGAAAAATCAAAACGTAATGGGTATGAGATTTGAAAATACCCTTAGTTATCTAACCAAGGATTTAATGGCACAGATGTGCAGAAGCATGATTACTCATAATGTCACTTTATTTTCTGTACTTTGTTTCTTAGAGTGAAACGAGTATTTAAAATTTTTGAAGGAATCATGAGCGATCATTTGAAAGAGAGAATCACAAGAGTAGTTTGTAAGGAACATAGTTCCTTAATGCAGGTATCATAGGAAAAGTCATACATACATGTAATTATACTTGTATATCAGAATTGTGAACAACAACTTTTATTTATGAACAAGACATATTGTTTCACAATACACGAAAACAAAAGAAACAAAGGCATAAGACAGCAACATCCTTTGTTCAGCTGAATGCTCATCCAAGGGTTGGATTTGCACTGGCAATCTTCGGGCAGTTGTTCCTGTAATGGCTCGTATCGCCACAGTTGTAGCAAGTACCACGCGGAAAACGAGCTTGAGTTGGGTTGACTTGGGGTTGATTTAGACCACCTTGGTTCGGGTTACAACGACAAACATTTGCCAGGTGACCGAGTCGCCCGCACGATGCACACAAATGACACTGTAAGTGAGCTTGGTGATGCCCATTACATTTGTCGCAAAATGGCGCCGTTCCCTTGTATTGCTTCTTAGCAGGTTGTGCTACCACCCGGATGGGTCCTGCTTGATTTGGTACTACTGCAACACAAACTTTTGCTGTATGACCTTTACGTCCACAAATTTGGCATTCACGGCACTTCACCATAGCATGATGATAAAGGTTACATTTGTTGCACAAGGGTGAAGTTCCATTGTATGGCTTCCTAGCTGGTGGCCTTGCCACATGGCTAGGTCCCGCTTGATTAGGTGTAACCGCTGCGGGTTTCCTTGAAGCCTTACGCTTCCTTGATTTAGGTGCTGGCTTGACTTCTGCTTCCTTTGGTGGCTCATGAGTGGCTTCATTGTCGAGTTGAGAGGCTTCATTGTTGAGACGAGCCATGGCAATGCCTAAATCCACAGTCCTCTGAATCACTTCGCCAATTTGCTGGACAAATTTGGCTGTTCGCTCGGGCATTTGACCAGTGCCGAAAGGAATAGACATTCTAGAAGGAAATGAAAGACATAGGAAGAAACGAGTGAAAGGTTATTGGATAATCAATACAGAATGGTAACGAATGAAAATTTTGACCATTTGTTTGTTACCTAAGGCAAACAAATGAGATGGTGACAAATCAAAGTAAATGGGTCAAAAATAATGTATCGCGAAGACATGCTCGCCTATAAGTGAACACTCATTCCAAGAATTCCCAGGTAAGCACAACTGGTCTCGCGTCTGATGAGATGTATACGAAGTGCTTGCCTAGACAGAAAACCCAGAATACAGGCATTCACCCTTCCAGTTTGCACGTGTTCACATTATTTAAAACCCAAAACCTTGACGAGATTTTGAAAACTCAAAGGGGTTCAAAACCATATAATAGAGAGTTCAAAACCTTACAATAGAGGGTTCAAAACCTAGTAATCAATCATCCTAGAACAGATGATTAGTTTTTAAAGCGGTTTTGAAATTTATGTTCTTGTTGTGGTTGTCGCCTAAGGATAGGTGACAGTAGTGTTTTATGACTAAACACAAGTAAACTCGCGTTAGGGTCCTAAGAAGGTTATAGACTAGGTCAAAGCATTACTAATAACCTAATTTCCTATAACCATTAGCTCTGATACCATCTTTTCTGTCACACCCCGACCACGTAGAACATACAAAACGTGGCGGAAACATCGGGGAGTGTTGTAACAGAATTAATGTTTCACAACCATGGAAATTTAAGTTTCGTTTTATTGATTAAAAGTGTTACAATGTCTTAACAAACAAAGAAATACAACATAATTAACTAGTCTTGCATCTTTTATTGTCACTAAAGCCCAAGTCTGCCTATGTGTATCTTGATCATCTTATGCAACAGCTCCTGAAAAACACATGTGAAAATAGGTACGTCAGCATAAAAATGCCTGTGAGATACATAGGTTTTGTGAAAATAGGTTTCATGACTTATGTTTGAGAAAATGTTTAGTCATAAACCTTGTAATTTGCTTTGTTTTGTAAATCATTTGAAAAACGATAAAATCAGATGATATGTATAAATAAGAGAATAATGTATGGTTAAATGAATAACCAAGAAAAATGAGTTTGTAAAAGATAAGTTGTTTTGTAAAACAATGTATTGTGAAAAGTATGTTATTTGTATAAAATGTTCTATGTCTCAAACTGAAATGATTTAAATAACACTACGATATGTAATACCATACAAACACTTATATATAGGAAGTACCAGTGGCGTATCCACCATGCTTGTATCATATTACACACGCATCGTTACTTAATCACTTACTCAAACCAAACCAACAATGTAAAATGTTCATGTCTAATGTAAATCATGTAATGTATAACCAATGTCAAAAGTGTTTATGTGTCAAATGTAAACCATGTAATATGTAACCAAAATGATATGTATGGCTAGTGAAAATGCATCAACTAAACCATAGATGAAATGCACAAAACAAAGCATTGAAGTAAAACTTGGTTTAAGTCAAAGCTATGTTTTGTGGAAATGCATGATCAATGTAAATCATGTAATATGTAACCAAAATAATTTGTATGGCTAGTGAAATGTATCAACTAAACCATATGCACAAGAACATAGTATTGAAGTAAAACTCAGTTTAAATCAACGTTATGTTTTGTGTAAATGCATGCTATACTGATACGAACATCTATGCGGTGTTGTGAAAATGCATACATCCAAGCCTTGAGACTGAGGCGATAAACCCTTAAACCACTTAAAGGTTTATCTAACTTATGTATATCGAATTCGGTCATTCCTTTCATCCCCTTTCCCTGGGATGTCCAGAACGGGAGTTGTCAATTCCTATGGTACCACTACCTACTAACGAACGGCGTAGCTAATGTTAATGAATGTATTGTTCCATTGTAAACAACCCAAATGTCATAACAAAATGTAAGCATGTGATGAAAACGATGTACTAAGTATGCACGCAATGGACATACATAGCATAAAATGTAAATGTAAAACAATGTACTAAGTATGCACGCAATGGACATACATAGCATAAAATATAATGTAAAACGGTGAAATCATGTACTATAATGTACTAACGAACATAGCATGTATATGATGTGAAAACATGGAAAGCATGAAAGTAACAAGTAGGCACATGTGTTTCACCCCAAAACGTTTGGAAAATAGTAAAAGAGGGGTCTATGTACTCACTTGAGATTTCTCAGAAGTCCTTGAGTAACAACCAAACAATGCTAGAGATCGCGGATATCAAGCGGCACCTAATATAGGTAACTATGTTAATTAACCGGACCTAGATCGGAAGATCGGGTAGCATTAGGGTTTGTAAACCAAACGAGTGTAGAGACTCGTGTCATTTGGTTTAACAAAGCCTATATACTAAATGAAACTTAACCTAAGTGTTTACGACCCGTTTAGGTAGCTTATGCTACTTTAACGCGTCGTTCGCGTGAAACGCGTTCGGACCGCCTAACTAGTTCTACGACAAGTGTTATATGCCTAAACATGTTACATAATCAGTTATGTGACAAAAGTTTAGGTTACATATGCTTAATTACCAATTATACATGAAAAGGGTATTCTGGTAATTTACCTAAGGCATATAAACTACCTATCATACAACTACTTAAACGATGTGACCATAGGGTATAACCTCGGAAGGTTATTCCCTACCTACTATGGTCACCTAATGTATTTGGTCGGATCCTAATGATCGACCAAACTGGGTCGGGTTCGAAGGTATAGGCGATTTATTAGATCGCCTACCCTACGACCCTAGACAACGTGGTAATCAGTGGGCATAGTCCCAAGGGACTATGACCAACGTGATTACACTCACGTTGCGAAGTTCAAACGAACTTCGCATTGACCATTACTGGTCAACGCTGAAAGTCAAACAAAGTTTGACTTTCTGACTCGAAAAGCAATAAAATAAGGAAAAGAACGAAAGAATACTTACGAAGGGTCCCCGAATGCTAACCTCGATTCAAAAATCTCAGGTATGAAACAATAGTTTCAACTTAGAGTTTCTCAAATCAAAGTTATTGTAAGTTTTGCATTGGGGTGATGGGGTATTTATAGTTTTC
>JARYGA010050238.1:0-16294 GCA_030545235.1 Helianthus tuberosus | reverse complement strand
AAAATCAAAATATTTAACGCCTTGAGTCCCTAGACTCTTTTATTATAACCTTTTCAGACATTTTGGGTTCATTTTGGAATTAAGTGATTAAAATCATTAAAACAAAAAGACTCGAAAAATAATTTATTCAAAAACTAATATAAAAATAAAAATATATTTTTTGTCATATTAGAAAGATACCCCGCCCTCGTATGCTCACATTACCATATTTCAACAATCCCAATTTCGATCCTCCACACCCGTACACCTTCCATTTCCGTTATAAAACACACACACACCTTCTCCACCTTCACGCACACGCACCACTGCAACCACCACCACCACTGCAATGGCGACCCGCGCCGGACTTGGCTACGTCAGTCCACCCAACCCCAACGCAAACACCTGCATCCTCAACAAAGCTGACACCGGCTCGCCGGCCAGCCACCGCTACTTTCTCGCACGCCGAACCGTTTGCGAAATGTTACGAGACAGAGGTTGTGTTATCGACGATTCTGAGTTGACTCGCTCTCTTTCTGAGTTTCGTTCGCTGTTTGGTGACCAGCCGGATCCTGAAACCCTACGTATCTGTGCTCCTCTGGTTTCGAAGCCGTTTAAAAAGGTAACCGTTTCGTTAGGGTTTGTGTTTTTGTGACGGAGGTTATGTTGAGTGTGTAATCTGTTACGGTTATGGATTGTACGCCTGTATGTAGTTATATAGAGTTGATTGAAGTTATATTTCTGATTATGAGTGTTATTTATTTGATTTGTAAGTTGTTTGTTGCTGAAATGTTTGTGTTTAGGGATGATGTAGTTGTTTAGGGTGGCCGGGGCACAATCGGTGACCCCATGCGGGGACCGATCTCACCGATCCGTGAGGTGCTGCCGGTGCAGCGGGGAGCCCAAAACGGGGAGCCAAGGCGGTGAGGAGGCACCGAAGAGAGGGAGGAGAGAGGGAGGAGATGGCCAATCAAAAATTTTTTTTTTTTTTTTTTTTTTTTTAATAAAAAACCAATTCACCTTTAAGAGGGGAGTGCCGCCATCAATTTAGGGTGTTAGGGGAGTTTAAGAGGGGAGTTGACGTGGCACACGAGGATTGGTTATGCGTAAGAGGGGGGACTCCCCTCTTAGGGGAGTTGACGTGGCACACGAGGATTGGTTATATCGTTAGGTTAGGGTTAGACAGTCGATCATCGTGATGATGATGATGCTGATGTCATCATCATCATCATCAAGTGATGTTTGATGCAGTGATATTGATGGATCTATACAATAATACTTAGGTTATGAGATTTAAATTAGTTTAAAGAGGATAATATTGTTTGTTTGTTAATCGTTTCCACAAAATTGACCAGAATAATCGTTATGATTTTGGATCATAAGCCTGTATGTAGTCGATTGAAGTTACATTTTGATGATGTGTGCTGAAATGTTTGTGTTTATGGATGATACAATTTTTTGTATTGTTAGGTTAGAGGTTAGGGTATGACAGTTGCAGGTAAGTGATGGAAGTCAAGTCAATCAATCAATCATCGTGATGATGATCACTCACCACCTAGTGGTCTTTGATCCTGTTGTATTCATGGATCTTCGTGATAAGGCTGTCAAATCGTGTCTTAACAGGTTTAACAGTTTTCTGACGGCGTGCACAACATAAGTTTCAAACATGATTACGACTCGTTTAACTACTTTCTACCTCATGTTTATAAAATAGTTTTATGTTTTATGTACAAAGATGAATAAATGATAGATCCTAATTTTAATTATTTTAAAAATTAAAAAAGTCAAAGGGTGTATTTTTCAGTCAAACATGTCTAATCGTGTCTTAACAGGTACCCAATTGCCAGCCCTACTTCATGATCCTAATTAGACTGGAGGGTATGGAGAGCCTCATCCCCAAGGGGATGGGGCCGCCACGTCACCGCCACGTAGGAGGGGCTTGAAGGGGATGGACCTAGGGGGTGGGGGATGAGCCCCTTTATGTATATATATGTATGTATGTATAGGTATATGTGAGAGAAGGAGGCCCGTCAAGACCGGCGAGTGGGAGCCGAAGTTGCCTAGTCGGACCGAGTGGGGGCGGTGTGGCGGACCGGCGCCGTCAGCCGACCCCCATACCCTCTAGTCTTAGGTTAGGATATTTAATCAATTTAGAGAGAATAATCTTGTTTGTGTGTTAATTGTTTCCACAAAAATGACCTAATTTATTCTGTGAAATTATAAACCCATGGATAATGTATATAGATCCTATTTTCAGATTCAGGTTGAATTTTGTGCAAAAAGATATTGCAATATATCTTGAAGATGTACACATTAGTATTTCAGTAGCAGATTGCTGCATATAATCATAATATGCTCTGTTTAGCATGCTCTGCAAGTTGTATAACAATGTTTTGTGTTTCAGGTTTTGGTGGTTTTCTGTGGTCCCGAGGAGATAAACAAAGCAAAAGCTAAATTCATTTTGCTAAACATCCCCAACAAGGAGAGCCTGCATCGGATCATCATCGTTTTGGGGGGCAAGATGAACCACTTCGCTCACGCAGAGTTCGAATTATGTGAAGTCAAAGTGGAAGTTTTTCCAGTAAGATTCCATATACTTTTGTCGATTCACAAGTTCTATCCAATCATTCACCATTTCGATTAGTAACTAACTGTTGAATGAAGATTTTTAAAAGAAATCAAGAACCCGACTGAAAACCCAAAAATTTAGGACATGCATTCGAGTATAGGATTAGTATAAAAGCTTTCTCAGGTTTGGGACATGTATGGTATTGAGTGATACCCGCTTGGTTACGGGAACCCGTTTACCCGTATTGAACCCGAATATAGTAATACATTATGTTATCTTTAAAATATAATAAATAGTATGTTAAAGTTGTTAGGAACTTAAAATTGTTAAAGGTTTAGAATTGTTGGAAGTGTAATTGAATATTTTATATTTTGGCTCGATTTTGGCTAATGATCTTTGTTTGAATATTTTTTAGTTGATTCTTCTTCTCTGTAGTGATCTTTGTTTGAATACTGATGCATTGATCATGTTTCCAGATTACCGAACTGATTGTGAACATTACCAAACATGTTACAATGCCGAAGCATGAAATACTGACCCCTGAAGAGAAAGAGCAGCTGCTGGTGAAACTCAAACTTGCTGATAATCAGGTAAGAGTATCATTTTCAGATTCTGACTATTAATTTTAAAATCTTTGGTGCGAACAATTCAAATAAACATGAGGCTATAACTTTCAGATGCCCTATATGATGGAGAATGATGCCATAGCTAGGTACTATGGATTGGAGAAGAAGCAGGTGGTCAAGATCACTTATAACAGCCAGATAACCGGCTCGTTTGTCACATATCGCTGTGTGAAATGAAGTACTTGAAATCAGTTAGTAAGTTAGGTTGGGTTAACCTTTTGATAGTTGCATTGATATAGTTTTTTACTTACTTTGGTATACTATATAACCTGAGCGTGCCAGCTTATTTTGCCTTAACCCTGATTTATCCTTTTTGCGGTCTTATTCATAGGCGTAGCCACATTTAACTCTGGGATTGGCTTTTTATGAAAATATTCTGTGTTTGCTAGTCCTCTTGCACTTGCTTTACTTTGTTGAATGTTAATTTGTGTCTAAAAACAAAAGGGGCTCATAAACCATTAAACCGACCGCCGGAATTATTCAAACCGAAGCATTAAGGTTGGATTGGCCAGTTGGAGATTTATGTAAATGTTGTTTGATTCATGATTCAGTTTTGCCGGGTTGGCTGTTTGAGGGTTTAGTTGATAGTTTGAAAGTTGAAACTTCAGACCAACCAACGTTGTAAACTTAATCAATCATTTTATATATTTAATTTTCAGAATATGCAATTATGCATTCAACCATTTTATATATTTAATTTTCAGAACATGCAATTATGCATAAGTGATTAATTTTATGAACCATATCTATCAGTTTAAAAAAGTTAAATAAACACTAAGACTGAAGGAAGTGGGGCATCCTTTTGAGAGGGCGTCTTGCGACACGTGGCGCCACGTCAGATTAGAGGATTTTGAGCAAAAAAAGGGGAGTGGGGCAACTTTGCTGGGTAGGGCGTCTTGCGACACGTGGCACCCATTTAATTTTGATTTCCTGTGGACCCATCTTCGCATCACAAGCCAGGCGTCTTGCAGAGGACGCCGGGAGGGGGGGCGCCTCCGGGAACGCCTATGGGGGCGGTGTAGGCGGCGACTTAGGGGCGACTTGGAGGGGGAGACGCCCCACTCCCTTCAGTCTAATTATTTAAGAAAAATATAGAAAAAAAGGGTTCAAACTCCTAAAACGAGAATGTTAAATCATCAAAATTGACTGAGCCAAAATAGTAGTTAGCTGTTCAGCCTAGGGTGATTTAACAAGAAAATATAACTGGGTTAAGACTAAAGGACAAAATGTGCAACAAAATTTCTTGTGAAGGGCAAAACTTGTCAAAATTTGTTAAAAAAGACACCGCATGATAAGTGATATTAAGATAAAGGACAAAACTTTTAATTTTTCCTTTTTTAAACTAACCATACTAAACTGTGAGCCAACATAAGACATCAAAGTGGCTGAATGTTTAAGAATAGTTGAGTTAATTCTAAACATCATAGCATAAATATGAATTTCCACTAATAATGTGTGTAAACAATCTTGAATATTCATTGAAACTCAAAGAAAAGAGAGAATCAAAACTTTTACCTTTTTTTAGAGTTATGTTATTTAAAGTAATTATCAAAATTAATGTTATTTTTTTTTGCTTTATATAAATATAATAACTGGGGTTCGAAACCAGGGATCCATTATTATTTTATAAAATATTGATGTATTTTTTAACCTTAGTTGGTCATGATTGGTTTTGCAATTCGTGTTGTGTTCATTTGGATAAGTTTATATGATTGTCTGAGTTTGTATAAATAGATTTATACAAATGCGTGTTTACGTGACAAAATTTATATAAGTTGGTTTATGTGGATCTCCTTCTATATGAACGAGTTTTTATAAGGGAACTTACGTCAATAAATTTGTATCAGTAATATCATATGAAAGAGTTCTTGTATTTGATTTATCGTGGAAACGGAAAGGATAAAGGTGATGAATGAATTGTTTTAGTAACAATTTATTTGGTAAAAGTAATTCATGGATATTTCTCTAAGTTGAAAAGAATGATTGTGAATTGGGAAGTGTTTGAACTGGGAACCAGAATATTAAAAAAGATGGCATTTCATTAAAACGGGCCAACTAACAAGAAACTAGAAGACGCTAAGTCCTTTTGGATGTTCGGTTAAAAATGGCTATCACAAGGGTCATATAATGGCATGATATATCACAATGGTTTTAGGTGGTAAGTGGCATACGTTGACCGAAACTATTAATCTAACATAATCTAAAAGTCAAACTATTCAATTCTTACACACAATGGGTAAGTAATTGTGAATGTGTGTTGATTTAGGCACACCCACACCATACGCAGGGTTATGATAACATCGGTCATGTACGGAGTTAGTCATGAAGCGTGCTTTGGTATTAGTGATGTGATCGTGATGGATATTATGGAAATAAATAATTTGTAAACCGTAATGGGTTAAATGAAAGGTTCGAGAATTGATATGTTTTTGAAATTGATCAAGGTGACAAACTTTTACGAGTGGTTTCAGTAGTTTGCGATATTGTAGTATCAATAACAACTTTATAAAGGTTTTGTGGAAGGTTATAAATGTTGTTGATAAAGTTGTATTTTAGGTTTTAACTATAAACTCATCTCCGTAAATTGACGTTTTAATATGTGTTTTAGGTTGATTCATATTGAATTATGGTAGCACATCTTTAGGGCATCTAACAAGGACAATAGGGCATTCTAACGTTAGAATCTTATTTTTCAGTTATTTTATTCATTTTAGTTATTATGAGTGATAAAAAATATTAGAGTAACACTTCTTCAATTGCTAAAAGCCCATCAGCTATTAAAAAATAACCATTTACCCTCTCTTCAAGTAACTTGTTATATAAAACAATAAGAAAAACCTGTTATAAACAAGCCTAATAGCAAGAAGATGAGAAGAGATAATTGGGAGAGAAAATATGTTTATTATTAATGGGTGTATCATACATAATAGAATACATGGACTATTTATAGGGGTAATAAACTTGGAGAACAAGTTAGTTTATATTAAGAGTTGATAATCTAAATATATTCTTTATAATACTCCCCCTGATTATCAACTTCATACGCTAGTTGCTGCCTCATTAAAAACATTGCCAGGAAAACCCAATAGGACAAAACCTTGACTAAGGGAAAAAGGGTGCAGCACGTATTATCTCCCCCTGATGATGATCACTTAAGCTCCTTGAGTCGACGCATCCCGATCCCATGAACTAACTTCTTGAATGTTGAGGTTGGAAGCGATTTAGTGAACAAGTCTGCCAAATTTTCGCTGGAACGAATTTGTTGGACAACAATATCTCCATTCTTTTGTAGATCATGTGTAAAAAAAACTTTGGCAAAATGTGTTTTGTTCTATCACCTTTGATGTATCCTTCCTTTAGTTGAGCAATGCATGCTGCATTGTCTTCATGTAAGATTGTTGGTCCCTCATCTCCCGAAGAAATACCACAAGATCCACGAATGTGTTGTATTACAGTCCTTAACCAAATGCATTCTCGACTAGCTTCATGTATCGCCAATATTTCTACATGATTAGATGATGTGGCTGTGATTGTTTGCTTTACCGAACGCCATGAAATTGCAGTACCTCCACTTGTAAATAAATATCCAGTTTGAGATTGCCCAGTGTGAGGATCAGACAAATACCCTGCATCTGCAAAACCAACCAAACCTGTTTTCGATTGATTTGTAAAATACAAACCCATATCTTTTGTACCTTGAAGGTATCTAAATATTTGTTTTACCCCATTCCAATGCCTCTTTGTTGGGCATGAACTATATCTTGCCAACAAATTTAAAGAAAATGATATATCAGGCCGTGTATGGCTAGCAAGAAACATTAATGCACCAATTGCACTTAAATATGGTACTTCTGGACCAAGGATTTCCTCTCCATCTTTAGGAGGTCGGAATGGGTCTTTTTCCACATCAAGTGGCCTTACAACCATTGGGGTACTCAATGGATGTGATTTTTCCATATCAAATCTTTTTAGTAGTTTCTCTATGTAAGTTTCTTGATGCACAAGGATTCCACCCTTAAGGTGTTCAATTTGTAATGCAAGACAAAACTTTGTCTTTCCAAGGTCTTTCATTTCAAATTCTCTTTTCAAGTATTCAACCGCCTTTTGAAGCTCCCCTGGAGTTCCAATTATATTCATGTCATCAACATATACAACAATTATAACATATTCAGATCCTGACCTTTTTATAAAAATACACGGGCATACAGAATCATTTTTATAGCCTTCTTTCGACAAATATTCACTAAGGCGATTATACCACATACGCCCAGATTGTTTTAGCCCATATAATGATTTGTTTAATTTGATTGAAAGGTGTTCTCGAGAACTAGATTTACATGAGTTTGGCAATTTGAATCCTTCAGGAAGTTTCATGTAAATATCTGTATCAAGTGAGCCATAGAGGTAGGCTGTTACAACATCCATTAGACGCAAATCAATCCCTTCTTGTATTACCATACTAATAAGATAACGAAAAGTTATCGCATCCACCACTGGAGAATATGTCTCCTCATAATCAATTCCAGGTCTTTGTGAAAATCCTTGTGCTACTAATCTTGCCTTGTATCATACAATTTCATTTTTCTCATTACGTTTTCGCACAAAGACCCATCTATATCCAACAGGCTTTACACCTTCAGGTGTATGGGCCACAGGTCCAAAAACTTCTCGTTTATTTAGGGAATTCAATTATGCCTCTATCGCGTCTTTCCATTTTTGCCAATCATTTCTTTGTTTACATTCCTCAACTGATTTTGGTTCTTGATCCTCATTGTTTTCCATTACTTGTAGCGTTACATTATATGAAAAACTATCATCGACGTCGATTTCGCTTCGGTTCCATACCTTTCTAGACATGATATAATTAATTGAGATCTCTTCGTTTTCAGGTACCTGAGGTTCTTCTAGAACCATCATGTCTAGTGTCTCTTCTGGAGACTCCTTTTCTTGCGTTATTGTTACCTCGACTTGACCATCTACATTATTTGCTCCCTTTTTCTTTCGAGGATTTTTATCTTTGGAACCGATTGGTCTACCACGTTTTTAGGCGTGCATTAGACTCATTACCAACATGTGGTTGTCCTTATGGGACACCTATTTTAACTGGAGCATTAGCTGGAATATGTGACTTAGTCACTCTCTTTGGGTCAGTGAATGCGTCTGGTAATTGATTTGCTAATCCTTGTAAATGAATTATCCTTTGAACTTCTAGTTCACATTGTTTAGTTCGAGGATCAAGATGAGATAATTCATTCCAAATAATACTATTATCCAGCTGCTTTTTGTCTCCCCCTAATGTTGGGAATGTTGATTCAACAAAATGACAATCAGTAAATCGAGCTGTAAATAAATCACCCGTTGTAGGTTCTAAATACTTAATGATCGATGGTGATTCATACCCAACATATATTCCTAACCTCCTTTGAGGCCCCATCTGTGTGCGTTGTGGTGGACCGATTGGAACATATACAACACAACCAAAAATCCTTAAATGGGAAATATTTGGTTCCTGACCAATAACCAACTTTAATGGGGAGGAAGTATGATAACTTGTCGGCCTGATGCGAATTAGTGTTGCTGGTAGTTTTGATTTCATAATCATTGGTCTTGCAACCATTTTAAGTCGCTTGATAAACGATTCAGCAAGCCCATTTTGTGTATGTACATGAGGTACAGGATACTCAACATTTATCCCAATAGACATGCAATAATCATTAAATGTTTGGGATGTAAATTCACCAGCATTGTCTAATCTGATTTTCTTGATGGGGTAATCGGGAAAATGTGCTCTTAGTCTTATTAACTGAGCAAGTAGTCGTGCAAATGCCATATTACGACTTGATAGTAGGCACACGTGTGACCATCTAGTTGATGCATCAATTAAGACCATAAAGTATCTAAATGGTCCACTAGGAGGATGTATAGGTCCACAAATATCCCCATGTATTCTTTCCAAAATAATCAGGGATTCAGTCCCCACCTTCATTGGTGATGGGCGAGTAATCAACTTCCCTTGTGAACATGCAACACATGTAATATCCTTGGACTGAAGAATTTTCTGATTCTTCAAAGAATGCCCAACTGAATTTTCTATAATTTTTCACATCATTGTTGATCCGGGATGGCCTAACCGGTCATGCCATATGATAAAATTTTCTTGGTCGATAAACTTCTTGTTTATAACTGCATTTGATTCGATTGCATTAATTTTAGTATAATACAAACCAGTGGCAAGTGCGGGCAACTTTTCTAACACATGCTTTTTACCCGAACTTATATTTGTGATATGAAGGTACTCATTATGTCCCTCAGATGTAGTCTCAAGATGATATCCGTTTAAACGAACATCTTTAAAACTTATTAGATTTCTTTGAGACGTTGGGGAAAATAACGCATTGGTTATTTTAAATGGTGTTCCACCTGGCAACACTACATAAGCTTCTCCAAAGCCTTCAATTAATTTTGATTTACCAGATATAGTACCAACATTTGCCTTTTTCATGGTTAAAGTAGAGAAATAATTCCTTTTCTTAAGAATTGTATGCGTTGATGCGCTGTCTATTAGACATTTATCTTCTCCACTAATAGGGATCTTAGTTAAACACTCCATATGCTTCAAAACAAAAAAAAACAAAATCATATAAATAAAATGTCTAACATGCTTCAAACATAGCAAATCCCAAAAGGTTTCATACGCATCAAAAACAAAACAAAATATTCAAACAAAATGTCTTAAAGAAATGAAGGAAATAACATCACTTAAAAGCTAATAATTCATATGTAAGGAAAATTGCAAGCATCCAACTGGGTTGTATCAGCCACGATATCACCAGAATCCAAGTTAGTTGGCTCAATAAGGAAATCATCATAATCCAGATTAGTTGTATCATTATGGTCTTTATGACCATCAGTGACATCAACATTTGCAACCTCATATGTAAAATTTGTCTCTATTCCTTTTGCTTTGTCTTTGATGGATTGTTGATAAAGTTCCACCAAGTGTTTGGCCGTACGACAAGTCTTCGACCAATGATTGTTACTTCCACATCGGTAACATGCATTGGATGAAGATCCCACATTCTTTTTATTTTTTCATCACTGGATTTATTTTCATTATTATGCCACTTTTGGTGGGTCCCTTTGTTTTTAAACTGAACACTATGATAATTTCCCCGGCCACGTCCACGACCATGACCACGACCACGATGATAACCTCGACCACGTCCGTAACTTTCACTTTGGCCATTATATGTTGCCACATTAGCTTCAGGGATTGGGGTTGCTCCAACCGGACGAGTCTCATGATTTTTCATTAAGAGCTCATTGTTTTGCTCGGCCACAAGCAAACATGATATTAACTCACTGTATTTGGTGAAACCCTTTTCAAGATATTGTTGTTGTAGTATCACATTTGAGGGGTGAAAGGTTAAGAATGTTTTTTCCAACATTTCCTTATCAGTAATATTTTCACCACATAGAATCAATTGTGATGTGATTCTAAACATTGCCTAGTTGTACTCGCTTATAGACTTAAAGTCTTGCAACCTTAAATTGATCCACTCGTAACGAGCTCTCGGTAATATTACCGTTTTCTGGTGGTCATACCTGTTATGGCTCATTTTCTGAGTATGCATGCTGACTAATATCCTGCTCTTCATTGTTTATCTGTGATCAGGATACTGGACGAGGACATTGCTAATATCCTGGGTGATATCCTGGGGTATACCGAATTAATCACGTGCAGGTTGAAGACTGGGACTTGCCAACGGTCAAGTGGACTCCATTTCCTCAAGACTCGGGCGTATTTGTTAAAGGAGAGACGTTGAGCCCGAAAGACCAGGTCTCCAACGTTCAACTAAGGAATATTCGTTGGATCCCGGTTATGTAGGATAGTTAGTTACATTAGTTTTACTATAAATAGATGGGGGCGGATCAGATTAAGTCACGCAATTTTTACACACTTTCAAACACTTTCTCTATAGTTCATCGCAAACACTACACACAACACTTGTACTCGAATTACATTGTAACACATAGTCGATCCGCACCACATCCTGCACTGTATCCTGATATTTGAAGCAATAGAAGAACAAGGCAGCTGCGGTTGTCAGCTCCCGAGGTTTTATGCCGGCGATCTAGATTGATCAAGGGCTTTCCTCGTACATCACGTGTCCACCTTTACATTTTCGCTCATTGTTTGATCATAGATACAGCTCTATATTCTGAGCCATATCCTGAAACTGTTTTCATATCTAATTTTGTTAACACATTTTTCATACATATTTCTAGCACACTACCTCACTTAACTAATTTGATCACTTAATTGCTTAGGTAATTTTTGACCAAAACAATTTGGCGTCCACCGTGGGGCAAGTGGTGCTACTTTTACTAAAAGTCTTTGCAAAGTCATTAATCGGTTTTCTATTTTCAAAACTTTTTGCCACATTGTTTACAATGGCCTCAAGATCAAACATGAGCTCTTCCACTATGTCCGCTACAACCTCTGCTACTACTGGTTCGGTGCTTCCACCACCTCCTCCAAGGATGTCGTTTTCTTCACAATCTCAAGATGTTATCCCTACTCTGAGTGTCCAGGGATCTGCTCCCGTTTTAGCCTCTAACGATGAAATTTTGACTTTATTTGGAAGTGTGCAGGAACAAATGAGGCAGCAACGGGAGACTAACGAAATGCTATTAAGAGAAATACAACTCTTAAAAGCTAGCTCGAGTAGACCCGCTGAAGAGACTGTCACTCCTATACAACCCAGGGCTTTGAACTTCAGTTCCGCAGTTTACACTGAGGATAATAGGGGGAATATCGTCCCAAGCCATTCTCAGAATCATACCCCTGAGATACCCTCTTCGGTCAGGATATCGACTGTGAGAAGTTCAGGATATGCTTCAGGATATGGCCAAAATCCTCAGAATGGTAATGTATCAAATAATAATATTCTCGCTACTAACAATAATGGCTCTTTGTAGGATGCAGGTATGACGTCAACATTTACCAGGGAGCTCCAGAAATTGAAGGACATGATATCCAGTGTACCTGGAGTGGTCCAGCCAATTCCGGAAGTATCCCAGGACAGCCACAGGATATCCCGCTTTGCATATCCCATCTGTGATGTTGAAATCCCAAAAAGATTTCAGACTCCCAACATGAAGCTGTATGATGGGACTACGGATCCTGAAGAGCATATTGCCCAGTATAGGGAAAGAATGGAGATTAACCCTATCCCTCCGGAGCTTAAGGAAGCATGCTTATGCAAGGGATTTGGTTCTACTCTGACAGGATCAGCCTTAAAATGGCTGTTAAACGTTCCTCCTCACTCAATTACTTCGTTTGCTCATTTGGTTAATTTATTTAACAGTCAATTTTCTTGTAGTCGGAGTTTTGAGAAACTAACCAGTGACCTTTACAGGATAACTCAAGGGCCTCAGGAATCCTTGAGGGATTATGTGAACAAATTCAGTCGAGAATCCTTGGATATCCCACATCTTGATGTTGCAACAGCTGTGCAAGCTTTTAAGATGGGATTACAAAAGGATTCTCAGTTTTATCAGGATCTTGTAATGAATCCCTGCAGGAATCTCGACGAAGCTCGTAACAGGGCTTTGAGTTATATCCGTCTGGAAGATGACAAGAAGATGCAGGAGAGGATGAATTCTACCTCAACCTATGAATCAACTAACAGGAAATCAGAAACCTCATATAAGCCATATCGCTCCAGGCCATATGGCAGAAATGATAACAAGAAAGTGAACGCTGTTGAAGACGAGGATCCTGAAGAATATCCTGATTTATCTGAATACTGCTTTTCTGTTAACATACCTGAATTAATGTATGCTATGCAGGGCTTAGGGGACAAAGCTAGGTGGCCTCGAAAGAACCAGCAGAAAGCTGATTGGAAGGATAAATCCAAATGGTGTGCCTTCCACGAAGACTTCGGATATATGACCGAGGATTGCATTGCTTTAAGGAAAGAGATAAGTTACCTGTTAAGCAAGGGGTATCTGAAGGACTTGCTGGGAAAACAGAAGAATAAAGGGCAGGATCCCGAGAAGGATCCTGAACGAGCAGCATCACCCCCAACAGATGCCAAGATAATTAACTTTATTTCAGGAGGATCCGACATTTGTGGGACTTCGTATTCGGCGGCCAAGAGACATGCGAAGGAAGCTAAGAGCGAGAGGGGAGACAGACCAGTCAGAATGACTACCCTCACAACTGATAAAGTGATCACTTTCGATAGTGATGACAGGGATACTGTTCAGGATCCTCACCATGATGCTTTAGTAATAACATTATATGTGGCTAACCATTTTGTACGCAGGATACTGGTAGACAACGGTAGTTCTGTCAATATAATTCAGCTGGAAACATTGAAGAGGATGAATGTATCTCCGATGGATATCACTTCGAAGTCCACTGTGCTCGTTGGTTTCAGTGGAGAAGCTAGGAATACCGTAGGGGAGATAAAGTTACCAGTATATGTTGAAGGGGTCAACTCAATACAACGCTTCTGTGTGATGGACTCCTTATCCTGCTATAACATCATACTGGGAAGACCATGGATTCACGATATGAAAGTTGTGCCATCAACATATCACCAATGCATCAAGATCCCTACCCCTTGGGGGGTTGTCAAGGTGGAAAGTGATCAACAGGAAGCGAAAGAATGCTACTCATCCTCGATGAAATCCTCAACTAAGCCTAGTACAGCATAGCAATTAAAGATGCGGGCCCAGGATATCGTGGAGGATTCGGAGCAGGATGTGAAGAAAATTATCCTGGATCAGGATAATCCTGATATCTCGGTGCTCGTAGGAACCAATATCCCTCAGGATATTGAAGAACAGTTAACTAACTTTTTGAAATGCAGGATATCAACATTTGCATGGAAGCATGAGGATATGACAGGCATATCCAAAGACATTATCACTCACAAGCTTGGAATTGACAAATCATTCAAGCCTGTTCAGCAAAAAAGAAGGAAATTCGCTCCTGAGCGGAATGCGATTATCCAAGAGGAAGTTGAAAGATTGTTGAAGTCCATGATGATCAGAGAAGTCAAGTTTCCAAGATGGCTAGCAAACGTAGTTGTGGTACAGAAGAAAAACGGGAAATGGAGAGTCTGTGTAGATTACACGGACTTGAACAAGGCTTGTCCTAAAGATCCATTTCCTCTCCCTCATATCGATGCAATGGTAGATGCTACTGCTGGACATGAAATGTTAACATTCATGGACGCATCCTCAGGATTTCAGCAGATTCAAATGGAGCCTTCGGATCAGGAGGATACTGCTTTCATGACACCAACATGTATATATTGCTATACTGCTATGCCTTTCGGTTTGAAAAATGCAGGTGCAACATACCAGAGATTGGTAAACATGATGTTCAAAGATAAGCTGGGGGACACCATGGAGGTATATATTGACGATATGGTGGTAAAATCTAAGAGAGCTGAGGATCACCTCCAGGATATCAAGGGAGCATTTGATATCCTGGATCAATACAACATGAAGCTGAATCCTGCTAAGTGCCATTTCGGAGTGGGGGCAGGAAAGTTTCTTGGATATATGGTGACAAAAAAAGGGATAGAAGCAAGCCCAGAGCAGATCAAAGCTATCCTGGATATAAAATCACCCTCAAATATGAAGGACGTACAAAGGTTGACAAGCCGAGTAGCAGCTTTGAATAGATTTATTTCAAGATCCTCAGAAAAATGCAAGGAATTCTATGATATCCTCAAGAAGAATAAGAAATTTGAATGGGGAGCAAAGCATGAAGCAGCCTTGCAGGATTTGAAGCGATATCTCTCAACCGCACCTCTATTGATGAAGCCTGAAAATGGTGAACCACTATCCCTATACCTCGCTGTATCAGGGAATGCTGTAAGTGCCGTTCTTATAAAAGACCATGAAGGTCAGCAATATCCTGTATATTATGTTGGTAAAAGTTTGTTAGATGCTGAAACTAGGTATTCTCATTTAGAAAAATTGATATTAGCTCTAGTCATGGCATCGACAAAGCTTAGACATTATTTTGAGACACATAGGATCCATGTTAAAACGAATTATCCTGTCAAAAATGTGCTTAGGAAACCAGAGATGTCAGGCAGGATGGCCAAGTGGTCAGTAAAGTTAAGTGCTTATGATTTAGTATATGAACCTAGAAATGCCATAAAGTCTCAGGCTTTAGCTGACTTTGTGGCTGATTTCAGTAGTGATATTCAGGATGAGGTAGACCTTGAAGTTCAACAGTTAGGAGAATCTTCAGGATCCTGGACATTATATACTGATGGTGCATCCAATATAAGAGGTGTAGGTTTAGGTATACTACTAAAATCGCCACAGGGGGACATATTACCCCAGACCATTAGGTGTGAATTTCCTGCTACTAATAATGAGGCAGAATATGAAGCTTTAATTGCAGGATTAGAATTGGCTAAGAGTATGAGTATCAAGAATTTGCGAGTATATGTTGACTCCTTGTTAATTACTAACCATTTTAATGGATCCTATGCAGTTAAGGGTGAGAAATTAATCGAATACCTCGATATTCTCAAAAAATTAGCAGAATATTTTGATGTTTTTACACTTGAACAGGTACCAAGAGAGGATAACGATGAAGCAGATGCCTTAGCAAATCTGGGATCATCGATCAGGATACCAGAAGGAACCCAAATACCAATAATACATGTCTTGTATCCTGCAACGAATCCTCGGGATAAAGAAGTAGCGGGTATTCAGGATCCTGGAGCAGAGTATCCTGAAGAGGATCCTGAATCTTGGACGGCTCCAATCATGAGATATCTCAAGGAAGGATACATCCCCGAAAATGAAAATCCTAAGGCATTTAGGATGAAGGTATCACGATTCACTATTATAAATAATGTTTTATACAATAAATCTCTTGCAGGACCGTATTTGAGGTGCTTGGAGGATCCTGAAGCCAAAGAAGTACTTCAGGATATACATGAAGGGGATTGTGGTAACCATACTGGGGGCAGGTCATTATTCTCAAAAGTATTAAGGACAGGATATTATTGGCCAACAATGAGAAAAGATGCCGCAGAATATGCTTGAAAATGTGACGCATGTCAAAGGCATAGTA
>JARYGA010050237.1:0-46005 GCA_030545235.1 Helianthus tuberosus | reverse complement strand
ACGTTATCTATGCATAGTGGCGAGTCGTAGTTTCGGCCAAATGCGTATTCTTGCGTATTTTGTAACCAAACTACTATTAGGTATCAAAACCGTTTGTTTTGATACCAAACCTGTTTTGAAACCTCGTTAAGCAAATTTTAACATGTTTAGCTCGTTACTTTAGGTTTAGTGCTTATGTAGGGTCGTAAGGTAAGCGGTCTAAACAACCGCTTAGACTTTCGAACCCGACCCGTTTGGTCGATCGTTAGGATCCGACCAAACACATTAGGTGACTATAGTTGCATAGGGAATAACCTTCCGAGGTTATACCTTATGGTCACATCGTTTAAGTAGTTGTATGATAGGTAGTTTATATGCCTTACGTAAATGACCAAATTGCCCTTTTTACGCCAAAATTCATTTTAAGCATATGTAACATAATTTTTGATATCTAAACTGATTTGGAAGCAATATTAGACATGTTAAGGCATATTTTACTTATCATAGGACTACTTAGGCGGTCCGAACGTGTTTTACGCGAACGACGCGTTAAAGTGGCGTAAGCTACCTTAACGAGTCGTAATGGGTCGTAAGCACTTAGGTTAGGCTTTGTTAAACCATATTACATGAGTCCCTACACTCATTTGGTTTACGAAACGTCATTTTATCCGATCCTCAGATTTAGGTCCGTTTATTTACATAGTTACCTATATTTGGTGCTGTTTGATTCCGTGATCCCTCTAGCTTTGCTTGGTTATTATTCAAGACTTCTAAGCATCCTCAGGTTAGTACATAGACCCCTCTTTTTCTGTTTTCCAAACGTTTTGGGGTGAAACACATGTGCCTACTTGTTATTTTCATGCTTTCCATGTTTTCATATCATATACTTGCTATGTTCATTAGTACACTATTAGTACATGATTTCATTATGTTTTGCTATGTATGTTCACTTAACATGCTAGGACAATTGTTTTACGTTTTGAACCATTTGTAATCGTTAGATGTATGTGAACCATTTGTAATCATTGGATGTATGTGAACCATTTGTAATCATTGGATGTATGTGAACCATTTGTAACCATTTGATGTATGTGAACCATTTGTAACTGTTTGAGCCATTGGGTTAAGGAAGTGATTAAGTAATGGGGCTTGTGTAATGTGTTAAAAGCATGGTGGATACGCCGCTGGTACTTCCTAAATATAACTGCTTTTAACACATTATATATCATTGCGTTATCTAGATCACTTGGGTAAACGATTTTGAAACGATGTCACACAATGATGTTTTCTGAATAATATAAACCATACGAGTTTTGTTAACGAGTTTCTACGATATGTTTTACAATTTGATTTCATAAAACAAATGTTTTGGAGTTAAGAATCATGGCTACGAGATTTTATAAATCATATCCAACTTGATTTGAGTTGGTTAATTATGTCGCAATATTATACTTTTCAAAACAAGGTTTTTAAACAAGTATTGCAACATGTAAAACGAGCCATGAAACTGACACTCATATAAAACCTATGTACTGGCCGGCATTTTTATGCTGACGTATTTTCACATGTGCTTCAGGTACCATAGTCGATGATGTTTGATGATGATATCTGTGTTCGCTCAGATAGGAATGGATGAGGCCTTAGTGACTTAATAACAATGAAAGTCTATTTGTTCATGTTTTGTTTCTAATTCCAATGTAATGTAATACATTTAAATTCAATAAAACGAAATTGTTTAAATCCATGGTTGTGAAACAATGATTCTGTTACAACACTCCCCGACGTTTCTGCCATGTTTTGTTGTTTTACGTGGTCGGGGTGTGACACGTAACTCCTTGCACAGTCCGCACAGTTCGTTTCATCCTCGTATCACTTCCTTCAGATAGGCCACCGTTTTTAGGTGAAGACACATGTACCTGTGATATTCTATTTCTAGCATATGTATATATTAATTATCACACATAGTTGCAAGTAATTTCTAGTCAAAGAAAAGTGCTACTTCAGTGCACCCTAAGTTTCGTAGTGTCCTTACATGACTTCTTGAAAACAGTTTCAGTTAGTGGATGTCGCGGAAAGTTTTATGCAATGAAAACTTTTTGAAAATTTGTTTTTGTGAAAGGATCCTAAAGATTGTAGTCTAGACTCGAGAAGGAATCCTGGTTCACTACAATCGCAGCTCTGATACCAATCTGTCACACCCCTTTCTAAGGAGGAAGCACAAGGTGTGATCTTGAAAGGTTCTCATTGCATACGAATGGCAAAGATACTACATGCTCGTAAAAATAACTTCAAATACCAATAACATTACGTAACTGAAAACATAGGTTAAGTTTGGAGTTTACATCACAGCATAAAACGTTGTCTGAAAAGTTTACAACATTATTCAAAGATAAACATATACAACATCCAAGAGCAAGAGTAAGACCGCGCGCACATCCACTTTAGTTACCTGAAATACATGTGAGTTTTTGGAAAATCTTCAACATAATGTTGGTGTGAATTCATGCAGTTTTTGTATTGAACGTTTGTATACTTTGTATGAAAACATGGTATGTAATTTGTATAAATCAAGTATTTCTGTAAGTATAAGGAAATCGAGATCGCAAATGGTTTGCAAGGCCATTAACATGTGACACGACATAGGAAGCATCCAAACCATAGGCATTTTAGTAGTCGATTCACAACTGGGACACAAAAGCACTGCTTGGTACTAGTTATGACCAAGAGTGTGGTTGCCTGAAACCCATTAGATCTAACCTTTTGTTCCACGGTCTTAGTATGTACACGATTAATGGGGCTTCTGGTACCCTATTCGTGACATGATCTAAAGTATCATTCCTTAGTTTTTGTATTCATCATACCATAACACATGTATTTTCCCCAAGTTTAAAAAGCATGTAAAAGTTTAAAAGTGGGGACATGAACTCACAACTTTGCGTTTCTTGCACCGTAAACTTCACCAGGTTTGCTTATATAGTGTCGTGACCTATACGTGTTTTATTAACGTTAGTCACTAGACTTGTATCGCACAAGTACAAGTCACCATCTTTTATGTATGTGTTCTTTGTTGTTAAAAATAATTTATATTTTTAACTATGTATCTTACTTATATTATTTTCTCGAAAATAAATATATGTATCTTGTATTTTTCACCCGAGTTATATATTTTCGTCCAAGAAGACATTTTAAGTTCGTAACTTGTCCATGTGCTTCTATGTATTCTCATGTATTTTGTATGTGTATTTTTTTTTTTTTTGTATTTTTACTCCTTGGGAGTATTTAGTGTACTTTCAAGTCCTAATACACTATTACATACATCATACACTTAGCACAAAACTTGGTGATCAATAAATATATATATTTTCCTCAAAAATATACATACTTAATATCAAATTTTATCTTGAAGAAATCATCATTTCTTAACTTGAAGTTTACATAAAAATTAGGGAAACCTTGGTAAATATTTTTAGGTAAATTTTTAGGGAATAAGTTTCACCAAAACTTATATTTTTCTAAGTGTCAAAATTTTATAGAAATTTTGACATGGTTTCCCCTAAAAATGGAGGTTTCCCATGTTTTCAAAACATGCGTTTATTTTCTTTTAAAATCATCACAAGCAATTATTAACTCATTCAACACTTACCGAGTGTCAAAATCAAGTAAATTACACTACATCATGAACTTGAAGTTTTTGTAAGAACTTGTAGTAAGTTACCATGTTATTTAGTAGGTTTAGTTACCCTTTTAAACATTGTTATTTGTTTGTAAATCACATTCTTGAGAGATTTAGTCATTTACAACTCGTAAGATGATTTTTCTAAAAATATTTCTTTTGTATTTTTCTTGTTACAAACATGTTTCTAGTCTTGTTTAAACACTAAAAATATGATTTGTTTACTTAGAAACCATGACTTTGTAAATCTTATAAATAAACTTGGTTTCTTGAGAAAATCATTTTGGTAATCATCTATTTACAAGATTTGTATTTTGTTTAAATCATCTTTACATATGAAAACTAATTTCATCATTCAAGTTCATGAAGACATAAAGCATGATGATCTTGGTCTTCCACAAGATCATCACCTTAACTTACTAGATCATGTGTTTAATCACAATCTAGTAGGTTTCTTATGATGTCTAACATCACGAACACAAATCATCAATCATCAAGAAGCAAATCAACACAATCAACATGTATTCATATGTTTATAAGCTTATGTTAAAGTATCATGATCATGTTCTTTAGTGTTCTTCAAGATTAACAATGTCTATCATCTTTTAATCATCAAAATATGAAGTAACAAGGGTTTATAAGGGTCTTACTACTAGCACAAGGCTAGGGAAGAACACAAGAGGTTGAAGATGATATATGTGTTGGATAAAAGGAAATGGGAAAGGTCCTTCAATCTCCAAGAGCACCAAGCTTCATAAGGCACCTTCTTACACCTTTGAGAGTATATGGAATGGATGGACAATGAATGAAAGGTGGTGGTGGTGTTGATGGTGGTTTCAGCCGAAGGTGGGGAGGAGATGAAGAAGAAGAGTGGTGTGGTGAAGTGTGATCTATCATGGTTATACTTATAACCATGTTTAAGGTGTATCCATTGGGTAAAGTGTTTCATATAGTACATACATAATCTTGAGCATATCCAAGGAAGATCAAGAAGATCAAATGGGATCTTGGTGAATCAAGGGAAGATTTTGTTGGTGGGGTCACCCATGACCGTCCACTTTAAGGGGGGGGGGGGGTAAAGTGTAAGTTTCAATCACTAATTTCATAAATAAGTTAAGTTTCAAGTGTCTTGATTAGGGATTTAATGTGTTATTATGTTATAAGAGGTGTTATGGTGTTCGGTGATCATAACTAGCTCAGAAATAATAAAACAATGCTTCTAGTATAATTTTAGTGTTTCGGGTAATGTCCGGTTGTTCGATTAGATGCCGGTTTGTTAAAGTGCTAAATTGCACCGTTTAGTGTCCTTTATGTACCTTTTTGTGACAATTTCAATTCCCGACACTTAGGATAGCATTCAGGACCATTTAGTCATATTCTTAAATGTCACTAACTCGTTGCAATGCTGAATTTTGCTGAAATATATGAAATTCAGCATTTAAAGTGTGTTTCGGGTGCTTTTCGGTGCATATTATAGCTCCCAGAAAGTCTATATGTTAACCCTTGTATCCATACTTGAGTTTTAATGTATTTTAGGCATTGGACCTACTCCTAGGCTCCAATTCTACTATCTGACTGCTTTCTGTAGGATTGCTGACACAATGTGTCTTACCGGTGAGTTAACTAGTCTTTCTGACGCAACGCTAACATTAATGCATAAGGAAATATTTGAAGTATAAAACGTGCATGAATTCACATGTATAGCATGAAATCAGATAATGTTGACATTTAAGCACATAATTGCATATATTAAGTAATAATTAAATTGTACGGAAGTTACCGGTTTTGTGCCAGTTGTCACAGAAGTTCTAGTACAGTGTTTAGAATATCTGGAGAGACATCTACATTCACTTGATTAACTTGCCCTTGAATAAGCTTATTTCCGTCAACTTCGATCACGTTCGCTGAATTCCAGAATTCCTTAATAAGAGACTTGTACACCGGTGTTGAAAAGGTAATGGCTTTGTTGATCTGAGATTCCCTTAGCCATAGAGTGATCTCCTTCAATTCAGTAATCTTTACTTCCGGATCAAGATACACGACCATGTTGTGTCGGGATTCGGACATGATTTGCTCTTCTGGCATGTCTGTTTTCTTAGTTGAGGGTTTGTGTTTCTGTGCTTTCGGAGCCATTCTGTATACGAAAAACATCCACTGTAAGTCATAAGGTCATAATATTTGCAAAATATATATGTCTATACATATTCATGTATACTATGAACAGTAAACATGTATATACATACTGTGAAAGTGCACTATAATGAAAAATATGAAATTTTTTCTAAGTGTTAGATAATGAAGAACTGACATAGTGGCGAAGAACCTCCTTTATGGCGAAGAACCTGTTTTTCGTCGCTAATGCCCACGTAGAACCATTGGTCTAACAAAGTCAACGAAGCATGGTTATTAGTTGACCAAATGGGTCTTTCGTCGAACAGGTTTTTCGTCATAGGCAGTTTTGATGAAAAAGGTTATTCGTCAAAACAAGGGTTTTTCGTCAATTAGGGTTCTTCGTCTGCACTGAAATTGGGGGTTTTTCGATACATGGGTTTTTCGTCGACCACCGTTAAATCAACGATTCAGAACAGCAAAAACAATCATAACACTTTTAAACAAGCACAAAAAGAAACCCTGAACCCAGAATTTTAAACGACACGGTTTTGAACGGGAAACCATACCCAAATCTATCAAACACAACAAAACCAAATCCCCTGTTTAACACCCAAAACAGAAACCCAAAGGATATAACTATCTACTTATAAATCAGATGTATTTAAGTTTTATCACAACAAAAACAAATGAAGCAAACAGTTAACACTTTGAAATCATCAAATCAAGGGGTTTCCGAGTGATTCACAGTCGAACAAAAACAGAGGGTTTTTAAGAAGTTTTAAATGTGTTTAAGGACCTTGGTCTCATTTAATACCTTTGATTTTGTGAAAATCACAAAGAAAAAAAATCAAAGATTTTGAGTCGACAGAGAGTATGGGGGTTCGCGTGTTGAAGAAGATGAATAGTTGAGTGGGTTTGAAAAAGTGAAACCAATAATGTACTGGGACCCCCTTTTATAGATCTGATCTCCGATGAAAAACTGACCTCGACGAAGAACTTGTTGGGTCGACGAAGAACCTTGATGGGCTTGTACAGTTAGCCCATAATGAAGGTCCATGAAGAACCAAGGTTCTTCGTGAAGACCTCGACGAAGAATGGTTCTTTTTCGTGAAAAAGTTTTTCTTTGACCAAGACTGGTTCTTCGTTGTCCGGGAGGTTTTTCGTGGACCTTGAGGTCTTTCGTGGACCTTTCACACATTAAATCACCAAGTCATTGAATTTTGAGCAGATTGAACAGATTTTACTGATTTGAACAAATTTTCCTTTGTGTTAAGTTTATCAAATGAAAAATGATCTTTATGAAGTAGTGAAATCACAAACAAGTCGGTTTCGGGCTTTTCGGCAGAAAATATTCGAGTTTCAACTTCGCCTAATAAAAAAGAACTACACAAATTACACTAAAACTGAATTTGAAATGCGGTAAACTAACGACAATCAACAATAAGCAGTAAAAGACTGTACAAGGTTAAATTTTTTGCGAGTTTCAAGGTAAAAGAATCATACCAGCTTACGGTCTTTGTCAACATGGTTTTTGTTTCGGTTTAAAGCTTTAGAGAAGTATACTACCACAATTATCGATATTGTTGTCCACATAACCTCAACTGATCAGATGTAATCATAATTAGGAGATACGATTTACGGTATTGATTATACTTACAAGTCGATGTTCATCCACTCACGACACATTCCCGTATCAAGGTATGCACGAGAGTTCATCTTATCGGTGAGTATACCGTTTATCATCTGTTTGACCGTATAAAAAGATGTGAGATACTCACTTATTTTTTATTGAAAACAAGCCCTATGTGATAGAATCACTTATTGATGAGGAACTTGATTTTCAGATGCATGAGGGCACAGGAGCAAGTCCATGAACAGGTTAGTACCATCGTACAGACAAAGAGACGAACTTGACTCCCGGATAAATGTGATATTTTATCACTTATTTTGTTTGGCCATGTGATTGTTGATCACTTATTGATGTCGAATGCAATATGTACATGTACGTATAGTATCATGGAAGATTTAGACTTCCTCTTCCTTATTTTTCGGTAAAAGATACAACCATGATACCCAGATGATAAGACAGCATAAAGACCGTATATCTCAGAACCTCGGTAATCAATCAAACAAAATTTCAGTACTAAGACCATATGCCAATTAATGGTTCCCACCTGACTTGAAATCTGTTAGGTTTATATCATCCTGCATATTTTAATTTGATTGTGAGCCTACCGATACATCGTTAGTAGAGATACTTATCATTTCTCAATTTTTCTTTTTACATTTTTGACCATTTTGACCGACCACACCAGTGAATCTCATCATTTTCCTTATCCAAGAAACTCAATTTTTATTTTCTAATTTTTTTTTTGAATTTTTGATTTGTTTAAATGCAAAGACAGAAAGTAAAGACATATTTTTGGATTTTTGACTTTTTCAAATGTTTTTGTATTTTCTTGAAATTTCTCCCCCTAAAATGCGAAAAGGTTACGAAAATGAAAATCATTTTGTATTTTTAGAGTTTTTTAAGAAAATATTTACAAAAACGATTAGCCAAAGAAGCTTTACTCGGGTTTCACCTTAATGCCACTGACCAAAAGAAGATAATCGAAACGTGACTTATCAAAAGCTTTAGTGAAAAGGTCGGCACGTTGGTGATCAGTGTGGACTTTAACAACATCGATAAGACTTTTATCAAAACAATCACGTATGAAGTGATATTTAATATCGATGTGTTTGGTCTTGGAATGCTGCACAGGATTTCTAGTGATCTGTAAGGCAGCATTGTTATCAACGAAAATAGGAGTAGATAGGAATTTAAAACCGTAGTCGCGCATTTTTTGTTGGATCCACAGAACTTGGGAGCAACAACTTGAGGCAGCAATGTATTTAGCTTCACAAGTTGATGTAGCAACACAGGTCTGCTTCTTGCACTGCCATGTGACCAGGCGATTTCCTAAAAAACTGATATCCAGCCGTTGTGGATTTACCGCCGATTTTGCAGCCACCAAAATCCGAATCACTGAACGCGATCAAGTCGAAGCTATTATCCCTAGGGTACCAGAGACCGGTGTCCGAGCAACCATTCAAATAGCGGAAAATCCTTTTTACAGCTCCAAGATGTGAGGCCATCGGGTTGGCTTGATATCTTGCGAGCAGGCACGTAGGATACATGATGTTGGGTCTCGAGGTTGTGAGATACATTAGAGATCCGATCATTGCGTGATAATATGAAGAGTTAATGCTTTCACCCTTCAGATCCGGAGTAATCCCGTGATTCTACAAAAGTGGGGTACCAATGGGCATTGCATCAGACATCTAGAACCGGCTCAAGATGTCACCAACATATTTAGTCTGAGGGATGACTATCCCAGACTCAGTTTGTTGAACTTGTAGGCCCAAAAAGAAATTCATTTCCCCCATTGCGCTCTTCTCGAATTTCTCCTGCATAACACGCTCGAATTTCCTGCACAAAACATCTATAGTTGAACCAAATATTATATCATCAACGTATACTTGTACTAACAGAAGATCTCCATCTTGTTCTTTGATGAAAAGAGTGAAATCGATAAGGCCTCGCCGAAAACCATTCTCCAGCAGATAGTTAGATAAGGTTGCATACCAAGCTCTAGGAGCTTGATGTAAACCATAAAGAGATTTGTTGAGCAACCAAACCCGATCAGGGTGAATAGGATCTTCAAAACCTGGAGGTTGTTCGACGTGCACCTCTTCTTCAACCACACCACGTAAGAAAACACTTTTCACGTCCATCTCGTAGACCTTGAATCCTTTAAATGAAGCATAAGCGAGAAAGATCCAAATAGCCTCATGACATGCAACCGGTGCATAAACTTCATTGTAGTCAATCCCTTCAATCTGACGAAACCCTTGAACAACTAATCTCGCTTTGTTTTGAATGACTACTCCACGATCATCCTTTTTGCATTTGAAAACCCAACGGGTGCCAATCTTCTTGTAATTTTCAGGCCTTTCAACAAGTTTCCAGACACCCAGCTTTTGGAACTGTTACAGTTCTTCCTGCATGGCTTCCACCCAAGAATTATCCTTTAAAGCTTCTTTCCAAGACTTTGGTTCTTCTTGTTAAACATAACACACGAAGGACCAATCATTTTGTAAACCTGCTTCTCTGATAGCTGAATATAATCCAGCATTCTGGTTGTTTCTCAGCTGATTACGTGTCTGCACACCACTATGGACATCTCCAATAATATTCTGCTGCGGATGAGTATCATGAATTCTTGTTTCGGGGACATCAGTAACACGAGTATTAATACCCAAATTTTTAAGATTAAGATCAACAACCAAATCCACGCCTGGCATCGACGTAGATGTGGATGCATTTCCTTCAGCAGTGTCTACATTCTGCACATGAGGATTTGCTTCAGAAGCACCTTGAGCAGGAGCAACTGGAGCCGAAGAGTCTTCATTCGCATCGTGGAACTCATCATCTTCCGATGACACATTGTAATCAGCAGCATCTTCAAATTCCTCATTTTGAGCAATATTGTTAACCGAGGTAGATGCTTGACGACTTACAATAACTGGTCTCACCAATGACGAGTCAACAGCATTATCACTTTCCAGTATCATTTGAGCAGCTGCAGATGCTCCATTAAAGGTTGGCAGATTAAAGGAGTCGAATAGCCCATCATAATCAAACATCCAAGGATCACCCGGAGCTCTAACAGAATTAGTATAACTTTGAACCTTAACCTCACTCCATAACTCAATCTTTTTGGTTTCTAAATTCCATACACGAAAATTCGGAGTAGCATATCCAAGGAAGAAACCCTCGATAGCTTTGGCGCCAAACCTTCCATGCGGTTCAATCATAGTGCATGGACCGCCAAAAGGTTCTAAGTGAGAAATATCTGGTTTCCTTTTGTGTAACAGTTCAAAACAAGTCTTGTCATGCCTTTTAACTGTGAGAACTCTGTTTAAAGTGTAGCAAGCAGTAGCCACGGCCTCCCCCGAGAACTGAACAGGAAGCTCCGACTCTACCAACATCGTTCTTGCAGTTTCTATTATCGTTCGATTTTTCCTCTCAGCGACACCGTTTTGTTGTAGAGTATAGCGATAACTGTACTCATGAAGAATGCCCTTTAAAGTACAGAACTCATCCATTATACGGTTTTTAAACTCAATGCCATTGTCACTTCGGATCCTCTTCACTTTCAACGTGTACAAATTCTCTAGCAAAGTAAGAAGATTCTTCAGGATTTCAGGAGTTTCACTCTTGTGCGCCATAAATGATACCCAAGAAAATCTAGAGTAGTCATCAGTAATCACCAGACAATAAGCATCCCCAAAGTTTGTCTTGGGTTTCATAGGTCCAAAGAGGTCCATATGAAGACGTTCAAGAGGCATGCTAACAGTGTTGACTTTCTTAATCGGGTGAGACTTCTTCGTTTGCTTTCCTTTCTGGCATGAAACACAAATATCTTGTAGATGAAAATTCTTCACAGGCACACCATTCACAAGATTGTTTTTCACCAAATGGTTCATTTTTCTCAAGTTAATGTGCCCCATTCGTCTGTGCCAAGATATAGACTCTTTTTCTGTGGCTTTCGAGACAAAACATGTGACTTGTGCAGATGTCGTAATCGCATGGCTCATGTCAAGAATATAAAGATCATTAACCCTTGGAGCCGATAAGAGAATCCATTCTTTTGGAATTTTAAAACCAGGCTTCAGCACATAACAACCGGCATCATCAAAATGCACGGTGAATTTCTTATCGCAGATCTGCGAAACACTCAGAAGATTGTGATCAATTTGTCGCACATAATTGATCTTATCGAAACACACAACACCATTGGAGATCATTCCTTCTCCAGTGATGTATCCACCTTTGTCTCCAGCAAATGCGACATAACCTCCTCTAATGTTTTTCACATCATAAAGAAGCCGTAAGTCGCCAGTCATGTGGCTAGATGCTCCACTGTCAACAATCCAATGACTATTAACAGTTCCTCCTGGAACATCCTGCACACATCATTCAACAATCAGTTGAAGTTGGGGACCCAAGCCTTAGTGGTCTTGGGTCGTCCCTGATCATCAAGACATGTGATTTCGATTTCTTGATGATTTTGAAATATCGCGCCTCCCCCTGAACCTTCACCCGTTTTAGGTTTCCAAGACTGATTTCATTTACCAGATTAAGTTTTATGAAAAGATTTTGAAATTTCTGGTTTTAACGGTTGTGATGAACTTGGTTCCCTTTTAACAGATTTGACTTCCGGTTTTAAAGCCTTTTCTATTGCCTTAACGTTTTGACGTCGTTGTTTTGTTTCTTGTTCTTTAACAGTTCGCTTATCTAGTTTTGGTGAAACAGGACGACGTTTTTGGTGATCTATTTCAGGAGGGGCTCTCTCAACAAACTTTTCTTTGGGAGTATGTGTACAGTTTTTGATAATATGTCCAAACTCCCCACATTTAATACAAGTTCTCCTTTCAACAAACTTAGGAGATTCCGATTGACGAACAGATGTCAATCCTGTAGATCCAGAGGTACTTGTTCCTTCATCACACCCATTTGTGTGTTGGGTGTAGTTGTTTTGAGTATTACGTTTTAAAATTCTGACTTGTTGAACAAAATCGGTATTTTATTTATTTTCAAAAGTCTCCACTTTATCAGTACCTCTTGATGCTTCAAATTTAACATCATTGCTTTTCTTCTTGTAACGAGCTCCCTTTGTTTCAAACTTTGGTTGAGAAACCTTAGGCTTTTGAGCTCGTTGTTCTTGCTGTTTACCCTTAGAAGCAATAGGTTGTTGCTTTGTCGGTAATCTTTGATTTCCATATTGTTTTCTAACTTCAGATTTTAGAAGAGGATCACACTGAGTTACAACAACTCACGGGATCGTCTTTCCCAAAAACTTACCGGTAGTATCTTCAAACACTTTATCAATCAAAGATGGACTAACGTTTTTAATTGGAAAATCTTTGTTAGAATAGATTTTAGCATCACCGACTAAAGTATACAACACATTATCACTTTTAACCGTAGATACAGATTCCTTGACAGGATCTATCACTTGTTTAGCAACAGATTGCACAGCAGGAGTAGGAGGATCACAAAGAAGATGATTCTCAATAGAAATTTCTACTCCTTTCATTTTATCAAGAGATTTATCCTGATCAAGCACATCTGATTCATCATCAGACGAGTCGTAGTCCTCAATAATTGGAGCACTTTGTTTCGTAGATGTTGAAGTTTCTGTTCCTTCAGATGAGGTACCCGAGGAACTGTCTGATTTAAACCCTAACCCTGTAGTAACTTCCTCATAATCAAGAGGCACACTTGGTTCAAAACGAGGCATTTCCTCTTCATCGGGCATTCTTGTATAGTTGTGTCTCAAAGGAGGCGGACACGACTTATACCCAAGGCCTTTCTTATTCCCTTTCAGGTGTTGAACGTCTATAATGTGATCAAGCACATATCGGGAGTTAGAATAACTCTCCAATTTGAGCTTGATCGCGTCATGCTCGCATTTTGCCATGGCTAGCTCTTTCTTTGTTTCCTCAATGATATTAATGTAGTTATTAATACCAGTTTGTTTGTTGAAAACAGTTTTTGTTAATTCGGAAACGCTTTTCTTTAAAGTTTCGATTACCGATTTGAAATCCTTTTCATTTCGAGCTAAGGCCATGTTTGCCTCTTTGCATTTTGACAGCTCAATAACCAAACTTTGATTGTGACTATGAATCTTTCCTGATTCATGTTTCAAATCTGCACAATTACTACATACACTAGGCGTAGGAGGGTCGGAATTTACCTGACTTGTCGAGGCTGCGATAATTTCCATAAAGGCAGTCTGATAAGAAAAAGATCCATCTTCAGAGAAGAACTTCTCCATTTCTTTTGATGCAACAACAGCCTTCTTTATCAGAATAGATTTCTGACACTTTAACTCCTCAGCTTCCTTTAATAAGCTATCAACATCAGAATACATCTCCTCCTTCATATCCGATTCTGAATTATAACCTCCCACACTCGAGCATTCTTCATCCGAACTGCCACTATAACCCGAACTATCATCACTTTTAGAGAACTCTTCCTTGTGCACGTGCTTGATGTGATTCATAATCTTGGCATAACATGCAGTTCCTCCTCCTCCTTGATCACCATATCCAAATTGTACTGACTAGTAACACCCTTCATCAGCTTGAACGACTAATGCCCGATTGGTGTTTGAAGGCCCAGACTGGTTTTGGTTGGTTGTGTTGTTCACAGCTACTTCCCTCTTTCACGGTTACTTTGATTTGTGTTGGAAGTACTTGTCTGATTTCGGAAGGGATTTTGGTTGCCTTGTTTGCTCAGTCGAGTGCACTCACGCTTGAAGTGACCCTTTTCGCCGCAATTAAAACACGTAACTGCATCCTTGTCGAAACCGTACTTTGTATCCTTTTTGCTTTCCAAGGTAGTTCTCCCAGTTCGGCACATATAATCCTTAGCCCTTCGAACAGCACTTGCAAACGCCCATTTAATGTCCATTAACTCCATTTCATCACGGTCTATCTGTTGATAATCTTCATTGGTCAAATTAATGTTTCCAATTTGACCTGTGACCAGTCCCAAATAGGCACTGACCATTGTATTGATAAGTTCCATATGTTCCTTTGCCACTTCTATGCTGACTTTTGAAAGGTTTGAAGTATCAACTCTGACGGTGTTGGGGTTTTGGGGTTGAAAGTTGTTACTGTAACATGCTTGCAATGTTGGGCTTGTGGCGGTGGCGAAAGATAGGCACTTGGATCAAATTGAGGTTGAGTTGTGGAAACTTGAGGTTGTGCTTGTGGTTTAGGGAACCAGGCACTCGGATCGAATTGAGGTTGTGTTGTGGAAACTTGAGGTTGTGGTTGAGGTTGAGGTTGGGGTTTAGGGAACCAGGCACTCGGATCGAATTGAGGTTTTGAATGGGCTTGAGCTTGTGCAACAAGATGTGGTGGTGGGAGATAGGCATTTGGATTGAAAACAAGAGGAGCTGATTGGGAAAAGGGGCTTGTATTGGACACAAAAGTCGTTTGTAGTTTTGGTTGCTGATTGGAATCGGATGCAGGATTGAACCCTCCAAAGTACATTTCCGGATTTTGAGGAACTGTAATGAGTTTAGCCTTCCGGATTTCTTCTTCATTCTTTTTTGCAACTTCTGAACGAATTTATAGATACTGATCGTATTTAAAACACCCGTACGCTTTAACAATTCAATGAATGGACTCCACTTTGGGGGTAGAGCATCAGCAAACCTTGCAACCATTTCCTGTTGAGTTGCAACAACATTATAAGCATACATTTCACTAAGTAAATGATAAAAACGAGTTGCCATATCATTTAATGTTTCGTTTTCCATGAATAGAAATGCTTCAAATTCCTTTTTCAACAAATCATGACGTGTCTTCCTTGTAGCCGCATTTCCTTCTCCTCTTGTTACCAAGACATCCCATAACGCTTTCGTGTTTGTATAATAAGCGAATTGATGATAAATGTTTTTGTGGAGTGCTTTCGTAAGGATAGGAAAAGCCTTCTTTTCTAGATCATATGCCTTTTTGTCACTTTCTGTAGGTCCCTTATCCGTATGGATCGTAATAGAATCATCGATCTAACCTAGAGTGCGGAATCCCCTAGATCAGATTTCACAGAAAACGTGTAGAAACAGAATCAAGAACACGATGCACTTTTAATCCGGTCTTCTATTGATTATCCAACACGAAGTTTACAATCAAATCAAGACCCACAAGAAATCTCTCAGCCACTCTTTGTAGATTTCTCCAACTCTCTCAATTCCTTTCACTATCTACCAAGTGTCTAACCTAAACCCTAATGCTAAGCCTTGTTTATATAGGACAAGCTTTGCACATGGGCTTTGGTCTGGGCCAGGCCATTCTCCAAGCCCATTATACTAATTAACTCCCTAACCAATAATGCACCAACAAACTCCCCCTTGACTAAATAATTAAACTATTAAGCTGTTGTCATAGAATATGCACCAACAAACTCCCCTTTGACAATAGCTTCATAGTGTAACTTTGTCTTCAAACATCTTGCAGTCTCTTGGTCTTTGGATAACGTCAGCTACACAGTTTCTGACATCAACAAACTCCCCCTTAGCTGATGCTTCCAATCTCCAAAACTTTCATTCGTTGTAGATCAGTTAGCTAGCAATCTTTGATTAAGTAAGTATCTCAAACTCTTCCATATCTCTTTCTGCAACGTAGTAGAAGGATCCTACCATGCATCTTCACTTCACTCTTAATCTGCACTTTACTTGTATTCTGCACTTCATTTTGATAACTGCATCAATCTGTTTAGAAACACAAGGAAGTATCTCGAAAAACCATTAGTCTTTTTCACATTTAAAGATAAACCAATATTTTATCTTATCATGCAAAAACAATAACTTGTCAATTCAAAATGGAAGTCTTTTAAAAAGAAAATATTTTTGGTATTTTTGATATTTTTCAACACAAACTAAAGTAAATAAACTAAACTCAAAAATATTTACAATACTTCTTTTTGTGAGAATCATGTGCAAGAATATCATATCAACAAAATCAAACTGTTTTCACACTATTAGATAAAACTTTATTTAATTTTTTCGTGAAAAGCAGTTCAAGACGATTACCAGTATGTTTGTCCACCTAAACAAAAAGCATGAACATTTCAAGTACCATTACCGTATGATACGTTAAGATAATATTATTTATGATATATTAGTGTGTCCCACTTTAGGATATACCCCCACGATCAAGGTATGCACAAAGATTCATCGTAGTAGGTGAGTATACTGAATTCATCCGTTTTGTTTTTCAACGTTTAGATAATTAGTGATCAGGTCAGTACTTCTGTACAGCAAAGAGACCAAAATATCTAACGAGGGCTAAGACAAATACCATTTTTGGTACGATTTATGCATTTTGCACTTTTTGAATGACTCTCTAGGAGAGCTTCTCCATTTTCAGGGTTTTGGCATTTTTAGCTCTTTTAAGATATCCTGGTTGTGCCTAGGTCAGCATGTATCTGGATGCAGCAGAAGGATAACCCTGATATCCCCAGATAAAATAACAGTATAAAGACCCAAAACCTCAGATTTTGGCAATCTATCAACGCAAGATTTAAGGTCATTAAACCATACACCACTGATGTGTTCCCCACTCATACTCAGTGCTTTTAGGTTTATATCACATTGGTAAGTTGATTATTTTTTGCATTTTGCCTACTGGTACATCATATGACGAAGCTGCTATCACACTTAAGCAATTTAATTCAGGTTAAGTGTGACAGTCTAACTTGCTGATGTACTATTATTTCTTCTTTTTCACACCATGAAATCTCATTTTTTAAAATTTTATTTTTTTTAAGTTTTTCATTTTCCAATGTTTTTGGATTTTTAAAATTTTATAACTTACTCCCCATAAATTTTTGTTTTTTATGGAGTAAGTTTCAAAAACACAAATTTAAACACAAAAAGACTCCCATTTTAAATCTGACAAATGTTTTTCACGTTTAAAGTTTAGAAAAATCATAAAAATCACAGAAGTAAATAGTTCGTTACCAATTTTAAACCTACTATTCACCTCAGATGCTTTACAGGAATAACCACTATTGAACACATCAACAGTCCTTCTTGGTCATCCTGCATTCACTCAATAACTTAGTTAGACTTGAGAACCCAAGCCCTGACAGTCTTGGGTTTTCTAGATTCATCCATTATAGGAACATCCATCCAATATCCATAACTCCTCACTGGAGTCTTGGATTGCTTACCCATTGTTGAACAAGATTGATAATTTCCACTAGGTCTTTGATTGCGAGAGTTCCAATAACCTCTCGGATTTTCTGACCTTTGGAAATTATTATCTTGATACCTGCTTCTCCGATTATTATACCATGAATTTTGGAAAAATTTTGGATGTTGTTGAACATTTGAGTTACTAAAACCCCTATGTCCATTTCTTTGTTGAAAATTTCGATTACCAGTAGTTTGGTATCGATTTTGATATCCAAAATTTTTATTTTGACTTTGAAACTGATTTGATTTACCATTATAATGACTAAATAGTGGAGAAATACTTCTTGGTCTATCAAATCTTTTCGAAGTTGAGGGTTTAGATTGAAATTCAGGTTTCTTTGTCTGTCAACTTGATTTTACATTATTGTTTGACCCAACCTGATTCCCGTCTTTAACCTCATCAACCTTTTGTTTGCCTTTCTTCAAAGGACAACAACTCGCCACATGTCCTTTGTTGTGACGTTTAAAACATGATCTTTTCTTATAAGTTTTCTTTTTGTTTGAAATGTGTTGGCCTTTTTGTCTTCAGTATCCTCATCCACTTTATGAGGTGTACTGTTAGACCCTACAGATTCTTTCAAAGAAACTAGACTGTTTGGCAAGTCCACAGCTATCGGATCCACTACTACTTGTGCAGTGGTTACAAAATTAGTTAGCTCATCTTCAGTTGGTAGAAAAGAGTAGTCTTGATTTTTAGAAGATGAAGCTTTACTAAACCCCACCCCTATTTTATCATTGCTCCTTTTCAAACCTTTTTGAATTTGAGTTCTAACTAATTAAGAATTTCCAAATTTGTCTAACTTTCCTTTTAGTTCAACAATTTGGTCTTGTGCAATGGCCAATTCCTTGCACTTTTCAGAAAATTCATTAGTCTTATCCTTCACAGTTTCACGAGCCAAATCAATGAACTGTAACAGGTCATTGACTTTGCTTGTTAAACTGCTAATTTCCCGTTCATTTGATTCGAGTTTGTTTAAACAGTTTGACTCTCGTTTAATCAAAAGAACATTTGACTCTTTCAACTTTTCTAATTCAGCTAACTGAATTTTGTTTTGCTACGATAGTTTGTTAACTTTACCCAGAAGTTCAGTGCAACTAAGACATGTACGACTTACAGAATCTGGTGATACCTTTCCAGCATTCTCCTCATTTAAGCCCTGTAAGTCCTTCTTATGTTCTACCTCAGCAGCTTCTTCTCCAATCTTCATAGCTGCAAGCTCAGCTACCAATGCTTGATCACAAGTATTTAATCTGGAAGGAATCTGATAACGTTTTTCCAAAGCTTCCCACAGCTCTTGAGAAGTACCATATTTCGTAGAGGTATATTTAACGCCCTCAGGCAAGGACTTCTTGATCACTGCTAAAGCTTTCTTCTCAGCATCAACCATAAGTTTCTCAGATTCATCCATCATCTCATAAGAAATCACCTTAACTCTTCCTTCAACACGACGTGTAGGAGCAACATATCCATCAATCATACAACACCACATTCTGAAATCCTGACTTTTCATAAACAACTCAAACTTCTCTTTCCAGTCAGCATATTCTTTGATAGTTTTAAGCTTTGGCCAATGTTTAACAACTTCACTGCCATTATCCATCTTAGCCATCACGCTGCGTAAAAGTTCAAACGGATTTTGGTAACCTGAATCAAAATCCAAATCTAACTCCTATACTCGTCCTTGTCTAGCTTTTACCGTAACCGTACTGACAAAACCGTACAAAATTTATTCGAAAACTGTTTTTACCAAATTATACCGTTAGTTCATTGACTTTGCATTTTCCAATGATATCAACACCTTCTGATCCGAAATCAACACCTTCTGATCCGTAATGGTTCCTCTGATCCGAAATGCAAGTCTGAAGATCCGAAATTTAAGTCAATCTGGTCCGAAATGCAAGATTTTAATCCGAAATGCAAGATTTAAATCCGAAATGATCCGTAATGCTTGTTTCTTGATCCGAAATGCTTGTTTTCTGGTCCGAAATACATCCGAAAAGCAGTATTTATATCTGAAATGATCTTGTTTACCCAAAATTGATGCAGCTAATCCGAAATGACTGATTTCTTGTCCGAAACTGATCCGAAATACTTGATTTCAATCCGAAATGATCCAAAAAGCTTGATTACAATCCTTAATGGATCCGAAATGCAAGATTTGTATCCGAAATCCTTGTTGTTTGTCCGAAATCAGCAGCAGAACCCTAGAACAGCCGTCAAAAACGTCCAAAACTTCGATTTTTCTGCAGAAAACGATTATGAACCAAGCCAATCAAGAGTCTAACGCTCTGATACCAATTGTAGATCCCTTATCCGTATGGATCGTAAAAGAATCATCGATCTAACCTAGAGTGCGGAATCCCCTAGATCAGATTTCACAGAAAACGTGTACAAACAGAATCAAGAATACGATGCACTTTTAATCCGGTCTTCTATTGATTATCCAACACGAAGTTTACAATCAAATCAAGACCCACAAGAAATCTCTCAGCCACTCTCTGTAGATTTCTCCAACTCTCTCAACTCCTTTCACTGTCTACCAAGTGTCTAACCTAAACCCTAATGCTATGCCTTGTTTATATAGGACAAGCTTTGCACATGGGCTTTGGTCTGGGCCAGGCCATTCTCCAAGCCTATTACACTAATTCACTCCCTAACCAATAATGCTAAGCCCAATACAAAATATCTAAAGACTAAATAATCAAACTATTATGCTGTTGTCACAGAATATGCACCAACACTTTCCATCATATTTGCCAAGGTCGTTGGATTTGATCCTGCTTCCTCAAGAGCTGTGTTATATGGAGTAGTGAAACACGTCCATAGCTCGGTGTTCTACCCAAGAACATAAGTGTGAAATCGACCTTTCCAAGATGGATAGTCATTCATATGATTTAGCTTTGGCGGGCGATTGTTGCTACCCGTTTCACTTTCACTCAATAGCAAATTCTGGATGCTTTGATTTTGATTCGCTCCGCATGCCCATTGACTTGCAGTAATTGATTGTTGTGGCATCATATTTTTCATCCAATCTGCTGCAGAGGTCGGATCTTGAGCCATATTTGAGCTACTGCTCCAATCCCAAGGGCTAGTATTCATGATTGAAGTTTGAATGAGAATACCTAGCCACAAACTTGAAATGAAACTGTTAAGTAACTTTTAGAATGCTTCTGTTAAAAATTTCACAAGTGACACCCACGAAGAACTAGGTTCTTCGCGAAAGACCAGAATAGACGAAGAATGGTTTTTCGTAAAAAAACGATTACTACGAAGAACAGGTTCTTCGTCAACAACACCTTTACAAAAAACTGGGTTTTTCATCAAGGACAATTTGACGAAAGACCAGGTCGTTCGTCGCCTGAATTCTTCATTAACAATCAGACACAGACATAGAGAGTTGTTGAGATATTTTCAAAAGGAAATCTTATCTTGTCCTGACACAGACACCCTCGTTCAACCTAACAACATGCCCTGACTTACCAACCCATCATGGTGTGCAGATTTTCAATAATTTTATTTTAATTAAATTCAAGAACAACTTTGAAGACTTGAAGAACCCTTTTGAAGATATGAAGATTCCGGCCAAACTGTTCACCGGAGAAATTTTCCGAAACACGAAATTTGCTTAAACTTTCAATAAAAACCCAAGTTTATCATGTGAACATGCAATATAACGAGGTTTTTGATAAAACTTATAGCAAATACCAAGATTTTGACTGATTTTAAAAGATTTTTTCCAGAAAATTATGAATGTCAAATGTGCACAATTTCTGAAAATCACATAAACAACTTGATAAAACACAACTATGTTTGGTTTTAAACAAGATAAGAGCCAATGCTCTGATACCACTTGTAGGTCCGTTTTTCTCGGAGGATCGATTACAAACCTAATCCTTGTTTATTACAAACACAATCACGAGTGCAAAATCCCCGTGACGATGCAAACCAAACAAAGTATAGCAAACACAAAGTAACCAAAAGATTCACAGATTATTGATTAAACGGATTAGAACAGATTACAAAAACATACACACAATGTTTGATAATACTCTCAATAGGTTATGCTCTCATGCTTTACACAGAAGACAAAGTGTGGTATTTATACTGCAGCCCACCCACTACACTACGAAGAATGTAAATGGGTCGACGAAGAACCTAAGCCGACGAACAACTAGGTTCTTCACCATTGTTTCCACGAAACACTATGTGACAAAGAAGGGGTTCTTCATCACACACCATCAATGGCGAAGAAGGTTCTTCGTGACAGATGATATCCCACGACGAATAGGTTCTTCGTGGGGAGGTTGCAATTCGGTAAAGCTGCAAACTGTGTGATAGTTTGTAGCAACACTTAAACACACACACAAACATAACACATAAACTAAATGCAAAATGCATTAGTTCAACATACATAACAAAGAGACATACGTCGTACCAAAGTTAGATAGGAGGATATCCGGCTTGGTCACTAGATGGAAACTTACAGACTCGATAAACAAAAGACCGTAGAAATACAACGTTAAATAAGAACAAGTTACAGACACAAAAATATGCACCAACAGACATAAAAAATGTATCAATTCCCAAAAGGGAAAACAAGTATAATAGTTAACATTTTCAGAAAAATTTAACGAACATAAAAGTGTCCATTTTGGACCATAAATTACAATTTTCCACAGGATTTAAAATCCGAAAAATTGTACAAGTCTAGAAATATGTTTAAACACCAAAAAAAAATTTAAAAGTTTTGGGAATACTTTTAAAACACAAAAACATACAATACCTTATAAATTACATAACTTAACTTTTTAAGCGAACCGACAACGAAATGAACACCGAATAATTATCCAAACACTACTAAAACACCAAATACAGACTAGTAACATTGTTTTAATGTTGTAACACAAATATTGGTCACATAACATATAACAACCCTCCTAAAAATATTTTGGACACCCTAAATGTCCCTACATATACCCCGTACACGAAAAACCTGACCCTTTATACCTCTATACTTGTAAAAATCAACAAAAACAAGATTTGGCAGTCTCTCGCGGGCCGCGACGGAGATCCTTACAGGCTTTGCGGGCTGCGAAGGCCGTCTCTATATCTCTCGCGGGGCATGAGAGACCCCTCCTCAGGCCTATATAGGGGGGCTTCGAGCTCATTTGATCGGCGTTCATTTCTGAATTCTCTCTCTAAATTCTCTAGTTGTAAAAACTCTGCTCAAGGCATAATAACCACTATTTAGCGAAGCTCTGCCTCGTTGTAAGTATTATAACCCTACTATTACACTACATAATCGATTTAGGATTCCGTAATGCATGTCGACTCTGCCCGACTCAGTCATTGGAATTCTGTCTCGTGTGTACACCCGATTGATTTAGAATTTCCGTAATGCATGTCGTCGGCTCTGCCCGACTCAATCATTGGAATTCTGTCTCGAGTTGTACTGTTAAATTGAATTGGGTTATTTTACTAACACGTGTGCATTATTTGATTCAACAGATAATAACCAGGAAATTCTCAGGAAGCTTTAGTGGTATCTAAACTTGCAATGTGAGTAATCCTCTTTTTGTAAACTATTTTTACAAAACCTTAATTATTTTAAAATATAATTAGCAGTTATTGAGTCTTTGTAATTCTTCAATTACTGCCGGTATGTTGGGGTTCTGTATACAAAATTTGTGAGATGTTACCTTTGGACAAAGAGTTAGCCAATGAGTAATATGACCCACCAGTCATGGATTGACATGGATTGACAGTACTGAATGAGTAAATTGTGTAGATATAAACATTGTAATCACTCTCAATACTGTGAAACTATAAGACCTGTTTTGATTAAACTGGCATTTACTTACTAGTATTTCTTGCTGACAAAATGTTTTAAAACGCGTTTCAGGTAACAAAATGATGTAACAAAATGTGAAAGCAAAATAAAAGTCAGGTGGAGAGCACTGAAGGCTTAGAAAAGTGGCTATAAAAGTTACCTAAATAAACAAGACATTTTGTTTTCAATAAATAGGGTTTATCCCTAATAATGTATTGTCAAGTGAACTTGGGTTTTATTCCCATAAATTATTCTTATAAAAAGTCTGGTGTTTTACTCTGATAAAATATTTCCTAACTATGGTCCTGATGTATTCCGCTACCAAATTAATAAACACCGATACCACCCGCTCTGCGTAGCTCGCGGCCACCCGCTCCCGGGTAGGGGTCGGGGTTGCGACAGAAGGTGGTATTAGAGCTACAACCACTGGTTTAAGCCAAATAAGTGTTCTGCTGACACTTACATTCTGTGTTAGGAAATAATTTATGTGATTATGTGTTACTTGTTATTTGACTATATGTTAGTTTACAGTATGAGTGATCAAAAAGCTTCGGACGCTTATCGTCATTTAGATAGTTCACAGAAAAATGAGGGAACATCATCCCAGCCTGATCCCTCAGGATACTTAGCGATACTGAGAATGGAATATTTATATTTAAGGCCTAGTCGGAGAAACCCTTTACTACTAAGAAAAGAGGTTGGTTTAGTAGAGGAGCTAAAGAGAGAATAAAGAAAATGAATAAGTCACAACAAAAAAGAGCGATAGTCAGAGCTAATAAGGAAATAAATGCACAAACTCAGGGAACAGGCAATAGACCATTATGGGAAGAGGAATTAGATAGGCAATGGGAAAATCTCCATATGTTAGTCACTACAGCAATAGATGCTAACTTAAATCAAATAGCTGAACCGCCACTAGTCCCAGATCAACAGATGATAGAGCTAAACCAGGACCAACCAATGGAATTAGATCTCCACCAGGAAAACCCATACCCTTACGAACAACCTATCCCTCAACACCCTAACCCAGTACCAGCACCCATGCCACCTATGAGCCAGGGAATTTGGAGGAACTTTGCCCATTAGGTGACGAATTAGTAGAGGAAGGAGATAGAATTCGAATAATAGGAGAAAATCTTACGTGGAAGCATGTTGAGAGTGATATACCTGATTGGATACATAAAACCTAGATAGACTAAAATAAGATACGAATGCATAACTACTAGTATATTTGCCAGTTGTTGTTTGTAATAAATGCATATATATACCTGATTGGAGAAAGATCCGTTAGGAACCACCCTTTATTGCGAGAACGGGGAGAAACAGTGTGAACACAAACAGGAATACCTAAAAAAATCTAAAAAACACCAAAAAAAAAAAAAAAATTACTATTTTTTTTTTGTAAAAATCGCTATATTTCGTTTACAATAAATTTTTTTTTCAAAAACCTTTGTTTTGATGTTCATTAGTAGTGTAATGACAATGTACAAGTTAAACCATCAAGAACAGTAAACTTTAAAATGTGAAAAAATTAAGGAAAATGAAAGAGCTAAGAGGAACAAGTAATTTTTTAGTGTTATGTGAAGGTTGTGATGAAGTTGTTGTTTGTTTTGTGATTTTGATGAAATCCATCATATGCATGCTTGTTAGAAGCATAGATCTAACAAGTATACACATGGATATCGAAAGATCCATGATGAACATGTTAGTAGATTTGAAGATCTTGAAAAATGAACTTGTAAGTTTGTTAAAAATGAAATGTTTAAGTTTATGAACCTCCTAAAAAAGTGGATGAACAAGTTTTCAAAATAAAGTTTCAACAGATTTTATAAAATTTAACAAGTGAGTCTTGTTTTAAGTATATATACATGTTAAAGTGTAGATCTAAATTACTACAAGTTTATGTGAAACTTCAAGTATGTTAACATGAAAAGTATGGATGATTTTGATGATTGTTACTTGCAAGTTTGTTGTTGAATGAGTTTTAAGTTTAAAAAGAAAATAAACACATGTTTTCAAACATGGGAAAACCACTATTTTTAGCGGAAACTGTGGCAAAAATTTTTGTAGAATTTAAACACATAGAAAAATATATTTTTAAAACTTTTTACAAGAAATAAGTTCAAAGTGTTTAGCCATAATTTTTCCATAATTTTTATATAAAATATAAGTTAAGAAAATAGTGTTTTTCTTAATGATTAAAATGAATATAAACATATATAACCAGGGCAAATAATATATATTTAGTTGTCACCAAAAAATTTGTGTGTTTATGTGCATATTATGTGTAATACTTATTAGTATACAAGTAGGTCCAAAAAACTTCAAAATATACACAAAGGAATACACATATAAAATACACCCAAAAATACCACAAAATATAACTAAGTATAAAAATACTTATACTTGCCCAAATGGGTGTATGGAATACAAAATATTTACTTACATATGTTTCGTTACCAAGAAGTATGGACATTTGGACTATCGACTTTATGGACAAAAATATATTTAAGAAGAAACAAAATAAAAATATCTTTAACAAGTGTGATATATATATATATGTAGGACAAAGATCCGTTAGGAACCACCCCTTATTACGAGAACCGCGAGAACCGCGAGAACCAGTGTGAACACAAACAGTAATTCCTAAAAAAATCTAAAAAACACCCAAATTTTTTTTTTTACTATTTTTTTTGAAAAAATCGCAATATTTTGTTAATAAGAAAAATAAAAAAAAATTTCAAAAATTTTTTTTTTTCGAGTAACAGTTATCCATGCACATGTGCATATGTATCGTTTCTTTGTCAAATTCCGTAATTCATTACAAATAATAGCTAATTGCACTTTCATTTACACTACCACGTGTAATACACTACTTTTTACGTTAACAATGTTAGAAATGCATATGTGCATTTATATGTATTAACAGGAAATAAGGTGTTTTGTTACACTACTTTCTCTTTCATCTATCATTCCATCCATAATACACAAGCATGCACATGTGCATTTTTGTCATTTCTTTGACAAATTCCGTAATTCATTACACATATTAGACAATTGCACTTTCATTTACACTACCATATGTAATACACTACTTTTTACATTACCAATATTAGAAATGCACATGTGCATTTATATGTATCAACATGAAATAAGGTGTTTTGGTACACCACTTTGAATACACTTTCCCTTTCATCTATCATACCATCCATAATACATCACCATTACCTCCTACCATCCATAATACAATACCATTAACAATATTTTCACTTTATTACATGTATGTAAACACCATTTATACCATCCAATCAACATATTACATAAAAAATTGACAACTATAACCAAACCATCAACCACTAGATATAACTAACCAAAAAACATGTATATGGGCCTACTTCTCCATTCAAAATCACAAACTTTTTGTACCAAAACACGTTATATCATGGTTATACCTAATGATGCACATGTGCATTTTGAATATTGGTAATGTAAAAAGTAGTGTATTACTAATGGTATTGTAAATTAAAGTGCAATTGTCTATTCCTGATAACGTATTACCGAATTTGTTGAAGTAATGATACATATGCATGGATAACTGTTACTCGAAAAAAAATATTTTTTTTTATGGTAACGAAATATAGCAATTTTTTTTTAAAATATTAAAAAAAATTAAAAAAAATTTTGAGTGCTTTTTTGATTTTTTTTTAGATTTTATTTTGTGTTCACATTGGTTCTCGCGGTTCTCGCAATAAGGGTGGTTCTCGCATGAACCTTACCCTATATATATATATATATATATATATATATTAAACAAGTCTTAAAAATATATTATTTTTCCCGAAATATAAACAAGCCTTAAAAATATATTACCGAGGGCACCCCCCGCATTCTGTTTTTGTCGGAAGCTTAGGAGGATGCACATTGGAGCGCATATTGCAGTCGACTGGGATGCGATTGAGGATGTTGATGAGACGCCTAGACTTTGTTATTTCATTCCTGTGGATTCGTCGTGGCAATGTCTTTTTGATTTTTCGCACACGTCGAGCTATAGGGAGCTGCTGGTCGAGTTTTTATCGACATTCACATTTCACCCTCCTCGGGCCGACTAGCCGCCTACAAAGCCACAAGCTCCTCCTCCTCTGCCTGAGGTTTCTTTCAGGCTTGCTAGTGTTTGGCGTTGAAAGACCCTAGCTCAGTTTGTGGTTCATAGCGGTTTATACCTGCAGGAGGAAATCGATACAAACGTTTATACGTAGGGGCTAGTGGTGGTTGATAGACCCACTCTTTCAGGGTTGTGGCAGGAGGTTGCGGGGGCAGGTACTTGGGAGCACGACAACTCGAAGGGGAGGATTTCACATGTTGATGACCCATTGTATAGGTAGGTACGTGTCACACCCCAACCGATGGCGGAAACATCGGAGTGAGACGAAATAGATTGCTTATTACTTATAACACTAAATTGTGACAAGTATTTAATAATATGTTTCATTTCTTTGCTAAAGAATCAATTACATTGTTTGAAATCGAATACAACAAGTTGAAACAAATGAATTACATTACAACAAGTATTTAAAGTTTTAAAATGCGTTTCTAGGCATCCTACTAAATTCCGTGCATCATCATCATCATAATCCAGCAACATGTTTTAAAGTATAGTTCAATAAAAAAGTATTGGCAAGTTTACAAGTTTTGGAGTATTAGCATATAAGTATAAAAATGAACAATGTACATGGCAAACCCAGTTATCAAGATAAACGTATAAACTGGCATGCGATTAACAAGTCAACCCTCTGATTACCGTAAGTATAATGAATGAATAAACTTAACATGACCTCACATTCATGGACGGTGCGTTACTCCTATGGTGCTATACATGTTAAGTGGAGGCTTGCACGAAGTTAATGACAAGTTCATCACATAAGAATCACCCAGAAAACACGAATCAAGTATAACATAATAGTAAGCAAGTATTAGATTGTTTGTATGTATGATTGCATAAAAGTATGTATGTTGAATGTGTTTTTTTGTATATGTAAACATGTTGCACCCAAATAGTGTAAAACGGTAAAAACGGAGTCGAGTATACTCATAGTTTGCGAAGAAATTTCCACTTAATGAGTTTGACGAGTCTTGAGTTGTTGGAACACCGAAGTTATCAATTTTACTTCTTGAACTTTTTTCCCAAAGTTGAAAATATTGGAGATTTGAGAGAGTTTGGAAATAAATTGGAGGTGCTGCAAGTGTTTAAAAGCTGTTAGAGTTGGTATTTATAATAGTGTTAAATGGTTAGGGTTTAAATAAAGGTGGTTGGGGTTTAAATGAAGGTGGTTGGGAGTGATGAAGGGTATTAAATGAGATGGTTGGAGGTTAGAATGTGGGTTTGGGTATTAAATGAGTTGGTTAGAGGTTAGGACATTAAAGAAAGGGGTTGGGGAGATGAAAATTTTCATTTTTAGTCCTTGCACTTGTATTGTTGGTTATTTTATGCTATGAACTTGCATTTTAACCCGTTTTTAGGTATTCAAAGTATAATAAAGTATAGTGTGAGTGTATGCAAGTATAATTTGAGTTTCATGAATGTATGTATGAGTATTAGTACATATAACAAGTGTCGATTTGCATGTAAACATGTATTTAAACGATTGATTGAACGATTAACTAGTAAGTATAAAATATGAATTTTGTTACAATCAAGGTCTCTAATTATGAAATTGGAAGTAGAGTATGAATATGATACGAGTACAAGTTTTCGAAAATAGAAACTCAGTGATCTATCTAAATAAGGAAAGTTCTAAAAGCGAGACGTTAAAGTCTCCCCTCCTTAAGGAAAATTCGTCCCGAAATTTATTCAAGAGGAAGACTTTGGAAAAAGTCATTTTGGTTAAAACGGTTGGTTAACATCAATTTTTTTTTATGTTTAAAGTCTTTGAGGAGTCTCTGTAGGCGTGTTAGAATGCATGAAAATTATTGAGGGATGAAAAGGTAGGTTTGCAAGAGTAGTTCGTTTGACTAAGGTTACTTGAGGCATCAATCGTAAGTATGAGTAAAATGTGCATGTGTGTGTACAGGCAAAGTGAGTTTGACCAAGTTTGAATAACTCGATAGGAGAAATATTTAAAAAGAATGATACCTAAAAGGAAAGGTTTTCGTGTAAAATATAAAATGTATTTTGATGAAAAGTGCAGCCCGCACCATAGGTTGTAAGAATTATTTTATCGGTTTTAAAGCATCTGAGTAAAATTACACTTTTGTGGAAATTTGCTTGTTGTTGAGAAACTGGAATGGTAAGTATCTATGATTTCAAAAGCTTTTGGTGGTAATCGGCTGACTAAGTAAAGTTTGCGAAATAAAGAATGGAGGAGAGCTTTAAAAAGTAGAGAAGTATTTTAAGTGATTGAACGTTTAGGTCGATTTACTGTAAATAAGGTTTCGATAAGATGTCAAAGGAATAATCGGTAATAATTGTGGCGTGAGAGTGAATGAACAATTTAGGAGATGAATGCACTGGTGGGAATGGTATGATTATTGAACATAATGCAACTATGAAGCGGTGAGGATGATGTTTCGTCATGGGTAATCAGATATCATGCGTTTAGCAGTGCGTTTGTGAGTTACTAAAGTTGGTGTAATCCTGTTTACATAAGGTCTAGGAAAAACACCTAACTTCGCATGGCACGTTTTACGAAAGTTTGGTAATATGGTAAAACACTTATATATAGGAAGTACCAACATCTTATCCGCCATGTTCTAACCATGTTACGCCCGTTTCGTTATTCGGTGTCATGTTACGTTCTGTGTCTTACGATACACAGTAGAACACCCTATGTTTTTCATGCACCTACCACTATAATCCCGTGTGCACCCGCGATTATATTGGTCGTTGCATGATCCGCATAGTTTGTACTAGTTGCGTATGAGTCAGGGTATACAGTAACTTAGAAAACAATGAGAATGTGTGCGTGTGATAGAGTTTGAAAGTTAAGCATGTGAGTGTGATTATGTTTAAGTATGTATGCGACCAACATAAGGGAACCACTCGGGTTATGCTCACATATAGGTACGAATGTATGAATATAACAACTCACCTAAAAGTATTTTGGACACCCTAAATGTCCTTAAATATACCCCGTACGTGAGAAACGAACCTGGAATAACCCTATACTTAGGAAAAACAAGAAAAACCAAGTTTGGCAGTCGCTCGCAGGCCGCGACGGAGATCTCTTGGTCTGTCGCGGGGCGCGACGGCCTTTACTTGGTCGGCACTCAATTGTGCCACATGTCGGACGTGTGGCAAAGCTAACCACTGACTCAGCAACCCTATAACGAGACACGTAGTCTCTCGCGGGCCGCGAAGGCCCTTTGTGACGCCCCAGGAAAAACCAGGAAACCACGCAACCTAACTAGCTTCCTCAGTGACTACGTGCTAAATTTCGGGACGAAATTTCTTTCAACTTGGGGATGATGTGACAACCCGTAACTTCAAGGTACAACCTTTTGTTTCACTTTTATAAATCAAATCATGCGCATCGATTATTTGATGAATTGATTTTATTTTATTCATGTCATACTAAACCGACCCGAACCGTTGAGCCATAAGTTGTTGAATGTATATATGTATATTATATTAATGTTGGTTAACTCTTAACTTATTATGGGTTGTTAGAAAAATAAATAAATAAAATAAAACAAAACATGTATATATGCTAACATATATAACACATGGCTGCCGACCTCACTCCAATCCAAAACTGAATAGCCCAATTCCCTTTCCTTTATGCTTCTCGGTCCACCCCCAGCCCAAAACCCTTGTGTGTGGCCCACTTCACTAACCGCCATCATGAAGTCTTTTATTTAATATGTTGCATAGCATGCAATCATGAATAATACGGCAGTAGACCTCTCACAAACCCTACCTTCCCCAAGCTCTCATACGGCAGTAGACCCCCCCCCCCCCCCCATAGTTCCTGCAACATTCCTCTCACCATCGCAAGTCTTCCTCCCTCCCTCGAAAATATGCGACGAACTAGCCATCACCATCATCTTCTCCAGCGAGTTCAGCCCCCACCAAACACCGGTACGATCATTTACCTTCCTCTCGTTCGTAATTCTAGTAGAAGACTTGTCACGGTTTCGTTTATGTATAGTTTACTCATATGATCTCCGTGCTTGATGATACGTCGAACCGCACACGGATGTTTATGATATGTGAACTTGTTTAAGTGTATAAAACTGTGCATGATCATGTGTCGTGATTAAAATGTTAACTGGAAAGACTTATATACTTGCTCGATCATCTATACAGGTGTTGGTCATGCTTGATGTTATACATGAAGGTATGAATGATAAGTGTGTAGGTTGCATGTGTGTTTAGTTAGCATCTGTACATGTGTTCATGCTCGATTTCGTTTTAAGGTCATAGTACTTATTTATGTATCTATGTATATATATGTATGTAACCGAAAGAAAATTCAAGGAGTATGTGCGAGAACGAGTTCTGGTTCGACTTCGGTTCAAAAACAGGAACTCGTGTACGATCCGGCGTGATAACTGATTAGATTTGCAAGGTTGTGATTTGCGAAACATGTCGGTGGACTGTAAGTGATTATATAGGTGCATTATGGACACAAGATATGAATATTGATGGTATAATGAACCGATATATATATATATATGCTTATGTTCATGTTGATGAATGTACATGATAATGATATCATATAACTGGCTGCTAATGATGACCGATAAAATGCGAATAGGTTTTGATTAGCACAACTGCATAGCCAAACTTGTTTAAATGCTTTTGACAGTCAATGAATGTAGACCTCATTAATTAGGGACATCAGAAGCCATGTGATTCATTAGACAATTCATGTGATTAAGTGAGAGGTCCAATGAAGCTTTGTCACTAATTAAAGTTTGTCGGCTATCTTTGTCATATATGCCCGAGAATTAATAGTATTGTCAGACTTTATATGCTTTGCTTGTAACTCATATCATATAGTGTGACCACCCAATGCTAATCGACTATCGAATATTGATACGAATCATAAATGTGGATTTGGATATATATATGTTATGTGGTTTATGTGTTAACTGTTGGGTCAACCACACACAACTAGCATTAGGAAGCTCATGTTACTGTTTATAAAATTAAGTGGTAATATCATGATCTGTTTTATGTTATAAGACACGTGCTACTTATATTATATGCTACATGATTGAATACGAGTCTATATGACACGGTTTGGTACACGCCTAATTAGATATGATAATTATAATAGGACGTGATTGACTAAAGTGTTTTAACAAGTAAACTATCGGCCGAGCAAACCAAGGTGAGTTCACACACTTTCTAAGGCATGAGATTCCCGGTGGTTGGGAATGGGTTAAAGAATTAAAACGGAACCTACATATCCTCCTTGGGTAGGATATATACCGCCATCCTCCATGGGTAGGATGCCAATATTAATCCTGCGTATTCTCCTTGGGTAGAATACGTACGTTCATCCTCCTTGGGTAGGACAACAACCTTAAACTTACTAGACAAAACTCTATCTTGAAGTCCCTCATTTTTATATCGACTTAATCGCCGGGCCAATGGCGAGCGGGTCATTAGTTAGATAGCGCTATTTAGGTTTGACAAGCCTCACACCGTGCCGCAGAGGACGGGCGTGTACTAATGGATCTGGGCACTTAGTCAATGATGATAGACATTGACGTAGGGCACAACTTATTTTCGTCAGTTTTCGATATGGTAACGGTCTAGTGGTTCACATGGGGAAGCCCCCGCTGGTTATGGATATGGTTTGCGAAACAAAGATACTGGTTAACTCGTGGTTTACGAAACAACTTATGGTATTCGAAACAGACATTAAAACTAAACAACTAGCTGTGAACTCGCTCAACTTTGTTGTTGACTCGTTGTTACATGCCTTGCAGGCCTTTAGGTGCATATTGTTAGAACTTGCTGTCTGGGATGCTGGAGTGGTCATGGGTCGAGATACATGGAAACGCGAGACGAACTAAATGGCTTCACACACTTGGTTTATGAATTTCTTAATTAATGTATTATGCTTCTGCTGAACGTTAAATAATGTTTTGTAACACTTCTATCAATAATAAATGAAAGTTTTATTTGGAATAATTGTTATGAGTTAAACATGATTGGTGGCTTGGATCCTGGTATGTCACACGCCTCGCGGGGGTTTCCGCACGTGGTATTTTGGGAGTGTGACACCCTTGCCTTCTCTTTCGCGGGGCGCGACCAAGTGGTCGATCAACCTATATAAGGGGGGCTTCAGCTCATTCGTTGCTCGTTCATTTCTGAATTCTCTCTCAAACTTTCTAATAGTTAAACTTCTGCCCGAGCATAATTGATGCGTGTGAAGTGTGTATATAAGTTTAAGTATATTTTAAGCCCTTTTACACTTTCTTTAGCCAAGTTTTAAATTTATAAAACACGATATTTACTAACACTAAACACACATATGGGCAAGTGCACCCATCGTGAGCGTAGTATAGTGTTGGTCAGATACCGAGGTCGTCCAAGGACACAAGAGCTTTTAGTACCGGTTTATCCTCAACGTCTAATCAAATCAAAAAGTTTAGAAAAATGTTTTAAACTAAGAAAAATAAAAACTAACTAAAATGCTGAAAAATAAAAATAAAAGTAAAACAGATAGACAAGATGAATCACTTGGTTCCGACTCGTGTTTAGTGTAACCATTGATTATTTCCGCACTTTTGCACTATTTAAGAGATTATCTTAGTTATTGTAGTAGGCCCCTCTTTTAGAGGTGACGTTACCCTCAACCCAGTAGTTTGAGTCAGCAGGTATACAATCCTAAAGGGTCGGATTATTGAAAGATAATTAATTAAGTTATTAATGCATATTGTGGTAGGCCCCTCTTTTGAAGGTGACGTTACCCTCGGCTAAGTAGTCTGAGTCAGCAGGGATACAGTCCTAAGTAGCCGGGTTAAAGTATTAATAGTAGTTTAACTTATGAGGGGATCAAAGAGTTTGGACCCCCGCCATCCAATACCGTTAAGTATTGAAGGAGGTCCTACTAAATTTGACCCAGGTCCTTTGCAGGATCTATACACTGAACAATGGCAAGACTCTTACCAAACCGTTCCCTTAACCCCCGACCAGGTAGCCAACATATCTCCATATAGACTGTGGAGATATGAATGGTGAAAATCTTTTATTTTATATAGACCGTAAAATAATGCCAAGACACCACGGACAAACGATAAGGAAGAATCACCTTCAACATAAGAAACTAGTTATTAAAGTCATTAATACATAACCAATTAAAAAGTGCGAAAAGATTAAAAATAAAAAAGTATTACACTAGACACTTTGTCTTCACCAAGTGATGTAAGAGACTTAGGCAAACATGGCCTTGATTGTCAAGAACTCTTACGATCAATTTTGGATCCCGAGACGACTCACACACTCTATGATGGACAATGGATGATGGTGGTGGATGATGGTGTTATGGTGGTGGTGGGTGGTGGGTGAAGTGTGAGAGAGGTGGTGTGTCAAGGGATGGTTTGAGCTTGAGCCAAGCACTCCTATTTATAGGCTGAACAGAAGCTCGGGCACGGCCCCGTGTCCACATCCTTCTCTTTCTTCATTAATTGCTCTTGTCTTTATTAGTTGACCACGGCCCCATGTCCGCTGGGCACGACCCCGTGTGCAGAACCATATCTGTACTATCAAGATTTGCCTGGATTCTGCGAATCTTATAGTTGACCACGACCCCGTGTCCGCTGAGCACGGCCCCGTGGTGGGCGACGGAAGCTTCTACAACTTTGTCTTTTATGCTGACACTTGGGCACAGCACGGGGCGTGTTCAACCTCCTGTTATCTTGTTTTGCCTGGGAAGATGCTTTCGGGGAGGTCGGGCATGCCACGTTTATTCTTTTTCTTGTATTTATGTTAGATTTAGCTGCCTTTTTGCTTCTTTTGTTAATTTGAGCTCGTTTAATCCTGAAAATGCAAAAGGAAGACAAAAACACACTTTTTCCAACATTAGTACTAAAAAGGGGTTAGTTTTATGTCACAATTGATGTAATTTATATGTTGCATTTTGCACACATCAAATGCCCCCACACTTGAATCTTTGCTTGTCCTCAAGCAAAACTCTTTATAATGTGGCTTTACACTCCCAAATGGAATTGGTAGAAAAGAAGGTTTTGGGGCTTGTCATAGAGTGTCGGGATTTCCAAGATTCTTTATTTAGTTTTATTTTTATTTATTTACAATATTATTCGTCATGATTTATTCAAAACTTTTCATAAGATAAATTACTTATTAGGGCATAACATGCCTCTTTAAAATTCTATTTATATACAAGTTCACATACCTCACGGGGGATCACTCAACACTCGGCCGAAGATGTATTTTAGTAAATCACTCGAGAGCGGCATGGAACTTACTCCTACCATAGGCTTGCCAAGCAATCAATCCTCCTCCTTTTTAACTATAAACCTTTGTAAATATCAAGAGGACTTTTGGGTGAAGGGTTAAGCTAGGGTTAAAGGTAGGTGGTTGGGTTAGTGGTTAGTAGAAAAGGGCGAAAAAGCGTAAAAAGCGTCGGTTTTCAAAAGACTTTTTATTTTTGCAATTTTTAATTTAATGAAGCTATTATCCAAACAAAGTTATTTTTGATGAACTTGTTTGTTTATTTCTTTTGCTTCATCAACCAAACAAAGTTTTTTTTTTATTTTTTTTTCAAGGTCAAACGAAAAACCGAGCTTGTTACTAAAACAAAGGGTTAAAAATAAAAAGGTTTTGGTGGGTGAAAGGGTGTTTGGTTTGGGTTAAGAAATGAAAAGGTTTAGGCTCAAAGGGGTTAACTAGGGGGATTTTGGGTAGGTGGTAAAAAAAGAAAAGAAAATAATGGTGTAGAAATAAAAAGGGTTAGTCCTAATGCCTCCATCATTTACTTACTCGGGTTTAAGTTGGAAAGGACCGGGAATGTATCGTCGTGGTAAGTTCTAGAGTTGTAAGAACCAAGCGGCTATTCACACAAGAAACGAAAAATGAGCATTTACTTTAAAGATATGTATTTGTGTGCTCAATAAAGGCTCAAAACTCACTTTTGTGGGAATGGGTTTTTATGTGATCAACTATATATAATTAAATTTTAACTAAGCTTGTCATGCCTTATCATAATTTTCTTATGTTGGTTCTTTTTATCACGACGCTATCGGTTGTAAATTTGTAAAAATATAACCTTTTTAGAATTTTGAAATTACCAAATTAAACCTAGACAAGGAAGAAAAATGAAAATTTTTGAAAAATTTTGGGGTGATTAGCGGTTCCAATAGAGTTTTGTGTAAGGCTTGTTATTAGGACTTGCAAGATTCAAGGTTTTAGCATCCCCCACACTTAAATTACACATTGTCCTCAATGTGGCCCAAAAAATAAGTTTTTAGGTTGATTGAATGTGTAAAAGGTGTGAAAAAACAAAAATTTGTGTTACTGGGCGCTGGACACGTCCCCGTGTTGTCCGGGCACGGCCCCGTGTTCAAGTGCCAGTAACAAAAATTAAACAAAAGAAACAGAAGTCTGGACACGGGGGCATGTAGGGTGAACACGGCCCGTGTCCAGTTTACCTGAACTGGGTCATTTCTGCAGACTGTGCAGCACGGGGCCGTGTTGGGCAGACACGGCCCGTGCTGAGCTTACTGTTAATGAAGAAAATTGTCAGATGGCCCTGTTTTCCTGCATGGGGTGCTGGTTCAAGTTTCCCTTGTTATCCTTTGCCATCCTGAGTGTACTTTATTCGTTCCAACACCATCCAAACACCAAATTAACTAAAACCATCATTCATTAAGTCATAGAGAGAATTACATAATAGTCTAAAAGTTAAAATACTAGATAGTTAGGTCAAAGAAACACAAGAAATCTGAACCAAGAAGTTTTAGCCTACTACTTATTCTATTAGCAAAATTTCTGAAAAGGTAAATCGCTCGGTTAAATGTGGCTTGAAAAACTTCTTTCTCCGGGCATGGGTTCCTCACACGTCGGTGAGCCATTCTTCTATCTCCCTAGGGAGAAGAAAAGTGGGTTCATTGGCATCGGTTTGAGGAGGTGCAACCTCCACCGGGACTTCTTGTAGATCTTCAAGAGGAGGTTCTGCTGGAATGTCGTCCCAACCGGTAGGATTGTGGATTCCAAGTGCTAGGTTCCAATCCTCTTGAGGAAGGATGGGTTCCATGGGAGGTGTTACAAGAATGTTTAACCTCTGGTGCAAGAGGTTTATTTCTTGAAAACTGTTTTCCAACCCCACCGTAAGACAATTTATACGGTCTATTAGGACCTCCTCTACCGAAGTCATCTTGTCAAGAGCTTCACGTAACGCCATTACGTATCGTACGAGAGTTGCTTCGATTGATGACCTTCTTCGACTGTTTGTTGAGTGCGCAGAAGAGGTTCCACTGTTTTGGCTAGACATTCTACGAAAATAAACCAAAAATAGTCCATTTTGATGAAACAGTACCACGGACAAGGCCCCGTGCTCAATGAGCACGGCCCCGTGGTCACCTTTCTGCAGTTTTTTAGAACAAGGAATCTTGGAGTTTCAAATTATTTTCTCAACTTATGAAGCATTTTTGAACAGAAATAACTTAAAACAATGTTGTGTAACTTATTTTTAACAAGATTCCTTGAACAAAAGTTTAACAAACATCACAATAAGCTTGGAATCAAGCTTCAATGGAGGTGTTGTTGCAAGAAAGATGAAGAAGAAGGTAATGGATAAAAGAGGAAAGGACAAGATGTTTGTTAGAACCTTCTTTTAGAACATACCTAGGATGGTAAGTTAGAAAATCCTTTCAAATCTCTATCCCTGGATGGTCCAAATGTGCAGGATTCTTGGCTGCATTTATAGAAAACGACAGCATGCTGGACACGGCCCCGTGTGCAGGCAAGATCCTGACACGTTTTGTCCGTATTCAAACAAAAAGTCAGAAGGGAATCTTTTGGTGGACACGGGGGCGTGTTGACCTGGGCACGGCCCCGTGTCGAAGGGCTGATTATGAAGTTTGTCTATTTTTAAGGAACTTTTTCGGATCGGGCGGTTCCTTACTGGATGGAACAACCCCAAAGTGCCTAAGATACCTTAATTGTTCTAGATTGAGACGAGAATGCAAGAGGTTGTCGGTGAGGGTGATTCCTATGCTATATGTAGGTGGACAAGTCCAACCCTTTTCCAGGCTCTCGTTAAAGAAGGTGTATGCCGAATCGCTCAGGTCTATGTATGCATCGAATGAAGTCGATGGGGAGTCCTTCACGGCACAATCGGCACAGGGACGACTATCGCTCAAGTCCTCACTAGAGTTAGAAGTATCGTCGGGGACAACGAAGTTGCTTGAATGCGATTCCAACACTTCTTCTTGGTTATCATCTTGGGATAAATTATTGAAATCTATCCTAAGTTCTTTTAACCAATTAAAAATTAGATCTTCTAATTGAAATAGTTCATCAAGAAGCATTTCTCCTAGAAAATCTGGTTGGGAGCATTCGAGGGAGAGATAGGGATTATTTTTACTTTTGCCCCTCTTAAGGATACAAGGAAACAATGGGCATATATAGTGGGGCTTATAATTTAGAAAATAACATTCTAATTCCTTATGGGTACCACCACATAATTGACACCACGTACCATAAGAGTGTCGAAAGTAAAAAGTATCAGTATCACTCATGTTTGTGTCAGAAATTACCAACCGTCAGAATCTTACGGTTCTGTTTTTAGTAACTGAATCTTGGGCACGGGGCGTGTTGAGTGGGCACGGCCCCGTGTTCAGCTTACTGTCTGACTTAAAACAGGATTGCCAGTTCCAATGATTGGGCACGGGGCGTGTTCAGCGGGCACGACCCGTACTGAGTTCTGCAGAAGCTGAAAAACTAAGAAAAATCCTAAAAAAAGTAGAAAAATAAGAAAAACGATTAGGCCGTTGATTCCTAACTTTCTTAAAATCCTTGTGTCCCCGGCAACAGCGCCAAAAACTTGATGCGCGTGAAGTGTGTATATAAGTTTAAGTATATTTTAAGCCCTTTTACACTTTCTTTAGCCAAGTTTTAAATTTATAAAACACGATATTTACTAACACTAAACACACATATGGGCAAATGCACCCATCGTGAGCGTTGTATAGTGTTGGTAAGATACCAAGGTCGTCCAAGGACACAAGAGCTTTTAGTACCGGTTTATCCTCAACGTCTAATCAAATCAAAAAGTTTAGAAAAATGTTTCAAACTAAGAAAAATAAAAACTAACTAAAATGCTGAAAAATAAAAACAAAAGTAAAACAGATAGACAAGATGAATCACTTGGTTCCGACTCGTGTTTAGTGTAACCTTTGATTATTTCCGCACATTTGCACTATTTAAGAGATTATATTAGTTATTGTAGTAGGCCCCACTTTTGTAGGTGACGTTACCCTCAACCCAGTAGTTTGAGTCAGCAAGGATACAATCCTAAAGGGTCGGATTATTGAAAGATAATTAATTAAGTTATTAATGCATATTGTGATAGGCCCCTCTTTTGAAGGTGACGTTACCCTCGGCTAAGTAGTTTGAGTCAGCAGGGATACAGTCCTAAGTAGCCGGGTTAAAGTATTAATAGTAGTTTAACTTATGTGGGGATCAAAGAGTTTGGACCCCCGCCATCCAATACCGTTAAGTATTGAAAGAGGTCCTACTAAATTTGACCCAGGTCCTTTGCAGGATCTATATACTGAACAATGGCAAGACTCTTACCAAACCGTTCCCTTAACCCCCGACCAGGTAGCCAACATATCTCCATATAGACCGTGGAGATATGAATGGTGAAAATCTTTTATTTTATATAGACCGTAAAATAATGCCAAGACACCACGGACAAACGATAAGGAAGAATCACCTTCAACATAAGAAACTAGTTATTAAAGTCATTAATACATAACCAATTAAAAAGTGCGAAAAGATTAAAAATAAAAAAGTATTACACTAGACACTTTGTCTTCACCAAGTGATGTAAGAGACTTAGGAAAACATGGCCTTGATTGTCAAGAACTCTTACGATCAATCTTGGATCCCGAGACAACTCACGCACTCTATGATGGACAATGGATGATGGTCGTGGATGATGGTGTTATGGTGGTGGTGGGTGGTGGGTGAAGTGTGAGAGAGGTGGTGTGTCAACGGATGGTTTGAGCTTGAGCCAAGCACACCTATTTATAGGCTGAACAGAAGCTCAGGCACGGCCCCGTGTCCAGTGGGCACGGCCCCATGTCCACATCCTTCTCTTTCTTCATTAATTGCTCTTGTCTTTATTAGTTGACCACGGCCCCGTGTCCGCTGGGCAAGACCCCGTGTGCAGAACCATATCTGTACTATCAAGATTTGCCTGGATTCTGCGAATCTTATAGTTGACCACGACCCCGTGTCCGCTGAGCACGGCCCCGTGGTGGGCGATGGAAGCTTCTACAACTTTGTCTTTTATGCTGACACTTGGGCACGCCCCCGTGCTTACTAAGCACGGGGCGTGTTCAACCTCCTGTTCTCTTGTTTTGCTTGGGAAGATGCTTTCGCGAAGGTCGGGCATGCCACGTTTATTCCTTTTCTTGTATTTATGTTAGATTTAGCTGCCTTTTTGCTTCTTTTGTTAATTTGAGCTCATTTAATCCTGAAAATAAAAAAGGAAGACAAAAACAAACTTTTTCCAACATTAGTACTAAAAAAGGGTTAGTTTTATGCCACAATTGATGTAATTTATATGTTTCATTTTGCACACATCAATAATACCCACTATTTAGCAAAGCCTTGCCTCGTTGTAAGTACTATAACCCTTCTATTACCCTACACGATCGATTTAAGATTCCGTAATGCATGTCGGCTTTGCCCGACTCCGTCATTGGAATTCTGTCTCGTGTGTACACCCGATTGATTTAGAATTTCCATAATTCATGTCAGCTCTGCCCGACTCAGTCATTGGAATTCTGTCTTGAATTGTACGGAATTGGGTTATTTTACTAACACGTGTGCATTATTTGATTTAATAGATAATAAATAGGATATTCTCAGGAAGGCTTAGTATTATCTAAATTTGCAATGTGAGTAATCTCTTTTTGTGTAAACCTTTTTGTGAGTACATCTGTTTTTTTTTTTTTTTTTGTTAACTGTTTTTTCAAAACCTCAATTGTTTTAAAATATATTTCACAGTGATTGAGTATTTGTAATTCTACAATTATCGTCGGTATGTCGGGGTTTTGTATATAACATTTGTTATTACACTGTGAGTAGTAGCATGACCACCAGTCATGGATTGACAGTACTGTGGGTGGTAATTAAGGTAGAAATATAAACAAATGTAATTGCGAGATCGCCCACAATACTGTTAAAAATGTTAAAACTGTTTTGATTAAACTGGGATGCACTCACCAGTATTTCTTGCTGACAAAATGTTTTTAAAACGTGTTTCAGGTAACGTAATATGAAAGCCCAATAGAAGCCAGCTGAAGAGCACTAAAGGCTTGGAAAAATGGCTATAAAAGTTATCTAAATAAACAAGACATTTTGTTTTCGATAATTAGAGTTTATCCCTAATAATGTATTCTCAAATAAACTTGGGTTTTATTCCCATAAATTATTCTTATAAAAAGTTTGGTGTTTTACTCCGATAAAAATATTTCCTAAGTACGGTCCTGATGTATTCCGCTGCCAAATTAATAAACATCGATACCACTCGCTCTGAGAACTCGTGGCCGCCCGCTCCCGGGCAGGGGGAAGGTGGTATCAGAGTTACAGCCACTGATTTAAGCCAAAGAAGTGTTCTGCTGACACTGAAATTTTAAATTATGTGTTAGGAAATAATTTATGTAATTATGTGTTATGTGTTATTTGACTATATGTTAGTTTACAGTATGAGTGATCAAGAAACATCATACGCTTATCGTCATTTAGATAGTTCACAGAAAAATGAAGGAACATCATCTCATCCTGATCCCTCAGGACATTCAGCCGATATGGAAGAGGGAATATTTATTTTTAAGGTACAGTCGGAGGAACCTTTTACTACTAAGAAAAGAGGTTGGTTTAGTAGAGAGGCTCATGAAAGGAGAAAAAGAATGAAAAAGTTACCGCAACAGAGAGTAACAGTCAGGGCCAATAGGGAGGCAAACACACAAATTAAGGAAGTAACCAGTAGACCACCTTGGGAAGAAGAATTAGATAGACACTTGGCGAATTTCCACATGTTAGAATCCAACTACAGTCGTAGACACTAACCAAAATCAAGTAGCCGAACTGCCACTGTTACCTTTGTTCCCAGACCAACCAATGTTAGAATCCAACTCAGAGAACCAAGTCCCGATACCCGCATTCAACCCAAACGAATTACTTAGAATCCCAACTCCACCTCCTCTAGGATATGATCCAAGGTTTGATGACAGTAAGTCATACTCGGCCTTATACCCACCTAAAGAACTAAAACCTCTAGAACTGGATCCGTGGAAGGAAATTGATAGGCCTTTTTCGAAATAAATAGCGGAGACCCTTACGAGGAACCCGTACCTCCACCTAAACCATTAGATCCACCAATGAGTAGAGAACAGGTGCAGGAAATCCATCAGTATGGAGAAGATTTAGTAAATGAGGGGAATAGAATTAGACAAATAGGAGAACGACTAGTTTGGAAATACGATGAGAATGAGATGCAGTACTGGATGAACGGAACTTAGAAAATAACAAGATATATGTGTAATTTTGTACTACAAAAAAAATATAATAATATATCTATATAAATATATATATATAAGTACGGATGCATAGTATCTTTAATTTTCAGTTGTAATTTGTAATAGATGCATATAAATATATAACAACCCTCCTGAATTTTTCTGATGCCTTAATATATTTTAAAATACCCCTATATGTCTTAAAATAAACCCCGTATGTGAAAACCGAGCCCAAATTATGAAATATCATTAAAAATAAAGTAAAAACAAATTTTTTTTGTCGCTCGCGGGCCGCGTAGATCCCTTAAGGATCTTACGCGGGGTGCGACAGCTCCAAGGCAGGGCGACACCCGGTGCCGACACGTGTCACGATCATGTCGAAGCTACGTGTCAAGTCAGCAAAGCTAGGGCCTACCCTAGTCTCTCTCGCGGGCCGCGTAGCCCCTTGCTACACCTTACGCAGGCCACGTAAAACTCGATTTCAGGCCTATAAAGTGGGAGCTCGGGCCTTCAGTTTTCGTCGCTCAATTCTTTGATCTCTCTCTCTCAATTTCTTAATAGATAACATAATTTCCAGGCATAATACCCCCCTAATTAACGAAGTTCTGCCCCGATGTAAGTATTATAACCCCGGTTACGTATTAAATACGCTGCTCGATTGATCCAGGGTTCCGTAACGGCTGTCGAGGTTCTGCCTGACGCAGTCGTTGGAATGCCGTCTCGGGGAGGGTATCGTTAATATAAATAAAGGGTTCTTATACAAACAAATGTACATTTGTGTAATTAATAGATTAACACCAGGAAACCCTTAAACGTAGTCTAAGACAGCAATGTGAGTAATCTCCTTTTTGTAAATTGTTTTTAGAAAACCATAAATGTTTTCGATGTGATTAAGAAGTGATTGAGTCTTCGTAGTTCTTCAATTACTACCGGTATGTTGGGGTTTTGTTTACAAAATGTGGAACACGTTACCATTGGACAAAGAGTTAGCCAATGTGTAATATGACCCACCAGTCAGGATTGACAATACTGAATGAGTAATTGTGTAGAAATAAACAATGTGATAGCTCTCAATATTGTTAAAGGATAAAATTCTTCTTGATTAAACTGGGATTCACTCACCAGTATTTCCCACTGACAAATGTTTTTAAAACGCATTTCAGGTAACAAAATGTAAAAGCCAATTAGAAGAAAGCCAGCTGGAGAGCACTGACGGCTTGGAAAAATGTGGCTATAAAAGTTACCTAAAAGACAATGTTTTAAATTCAACAAAATAGGGTTTACCCCTATAAAAATGTTGTAATAAGAAACTTGGGTTTTTTCCATGTGGTTATTAATACAAAATATGGTGGTTTTACTCTGATAAACATTTCCTAACTACAATCCTGATGAAATTTCCGTTGCCAAAATGATAAACAAATGATACCACCACAATTGGTCTCGCGGCCGCCCGTTCCCGGGACATATAAGGGGGCGGGGGTTGTGACAGAAGGTGGTATCAGAGCTAAGCCACTGATGCAGCCATAGAAGTTTTCTGCTGACATCAATATATTGTCCAAATTGTTAGGAAATAAATTATGAAAATACGTGCATATATTGTTATGTGTTATTTAACTATTTGTTAGTTTATAGTATGAGTGATCAAGGACCCTCAGACGTGTATCGTCAGTTTTCCGAGTCACCTAGGAGTGAAGGTACTTCTTCCCAGCCTGCCCTCTCTGGGTATTCAGCTGATCAGGAAGAAGGGATGTTTGTCTTTAAGGCTTAGTCTGAAGAGCCATTCCATCAGAAAAAGAGAGGATGGTTCAGTAAGAGAGCATTTGAGCGTAGGAAAAGAATGCGAAAGTTGCAACAGCAAAGAGTCCTAGCAGCTGCTAAGCGAGTATCAGATGCCCACACATAGGATATGCTTAATAGGAGCTTAGCTAATTTTCATATCCTAGCAACCACTGCTGCGGACCCAAATCTGGAACAACTAGTAGCCCCACAACCCTTACCTTTGTTCCCCACTCAGCCAATGGAGATAGAAAACAACCTCGAAAATTAAGTAGAAATGCATGATTTCAACCCTGAGGAGATACCTAGGATACCAGCCCCTAATCCCTTAGACCCAGATTATGATCCATGGTTCGATGATCATAGGGATTATGTGCCACGCTATCACCTAAACGACGAAACCATGCCGAACTTAGCAGCCTATCCAGGTCTGGACCCTCTAGATCCCTACTATGACAACGATGAATACATTAGGGAGATCTTAGAGAATCTGTACCCTCAGGAGAATCCCATGCCCTAATACCCAGACCCAGTACCAGCACCTGCACCCCCAATGAGTGCAGAAAATGTGCACAAGCTCCGAACTTTCAGAGAAAAGATCTTAGAGAGTAGTGAGAGGATGAGGCAGGTAGGAGAGCGACTCGTCTGGAAATATGATGAGCGCAATATGGATTACTGGATGAATCCAGACCAGTGAAGGTGATGGTGGAGTTGGTAATAATAATAATAATATATATAATATGTTTGGATATATATATATATAATCATAATATATGTTGTAGTATAGACCACTTTGTGGTTAGCGATGCATAGTAGTATTGTAATTTCCAAATTTCAGTATTAGTTTGTAGTAGATGTATAATAGATAAGAAAGAGTAAAGTCGCAATGCTAGATGTTTTTGATCAAGATGTGTGTCATCTGATTGATCGTATTAAGATATTATCTTGTGATATTAATATGTGGTAAATGTTTAAGATTCAGATGGCCGACTAAGTGAATCAAGAGAATCCAGATAATAACGATAACCAGAGTAACAATAACCCGGATAATGGAAATCCGAACAATGATAACAACGGAAACCCAGTGAAT